>WBMW01002816.1:28732-78743 GCA_013396635.1 Penelope pileata | reverse complement strand
CCTGGAAGTATTCAAAGCCAGGCTGGATGGGGCTTTAAGCAACCTGGTCTAGTGGGAGGTGTCCTTGCCCATGGCAGTGGGGTTGGAACAAGATGATCTCTGGGGTCCCTTCCAACCTGAACCATTCTATGATTCTATGATTTATCTAGCAGCTTTTAAACGTGAAAGGAGGTTTTCCCTTCCGGCTGTGTTGTAGATGCTTCAAGCTTCTTCAATCCTGATACAGCTAGGTAACCATATACTTTGCTTGGACAACAAACAAGCAAACAAACAAACAAACAAATGTGTGGGTGGATTTTGATATGAGTTACTGAAAAAATTAAAATGGATGCTGGATCCCAGCCATCGTAATAGAATAATTGAGAAGCTCTGCTATATGCTTACTTTCTATGCAGAAAGGTAATTACTTCCAGCCAATTTATTTCCATTGGCAGACAAACTCTGACAAACAAAATATAATATGCATTTGTTGAGGACAGGAATATGAGTATATATAATTATGCTGAAATAATTATACTGGAATTACTATACTGAACCACAAGAGGAATATAAGGAGTAAAATTCATGTTCTTGAAATGATACCAATTCCTCCTGTCAGAAATACACATTAAAAATAACAAAACACTATTTTTTTTCTCCGGAATGATGTAATAATATTTCACTTAAATCCACGTAATGTGAATGATTGGAAATCCAAAAACACTGTATAATGAGCATAAATGTATGACGCAAGTATCCTGTGTTTTCAGTCTTTATATTTGAGTTAACATGTATCTGCTTCGCTGGATGTTTTATCTTTTTTTTTTTTTTTTAATGCATTTTTAACATTTACTGTTTTTCCTAAGAATTAGCAACAAATGGTTCTTCATATTGAGATTCTTAACGCTGAACATGTAAGCCAGACTGGCTCTTTGGGACTCAGAACTGATTTCTGATTATGTCTATTCCTGGCTAAATGCAAGAATGATTATTGGGAATAATTGTGCATGCAAACCCAGAGCTTTATTCCTATAGGATTCCTACATGAATCTTTCAATTTTCTTTCCAAAAATGTTGTACTGCTAAAACTCCATGATTAAAATTCTTTAAAAATGAAGCGACAGATAAAAAAAAAATGCAATTCTTTTTCTATTTTGTAAGCAACAATGAATTCCATTTAAATATTGGTCTGTCCTGCCAATCTCTGTTTTCATCTGTGATTATGAGCAGCATTCCACATTTATGAAAGATGACAGGCATGAAACTAGCATGTGTCACAGTATCCTTAGTTCACAATCTTCCTACTCCAGGCTTTAGCATTTTCCTCCATTCAGTGTACATTCTTCAGGATTTTCTCTGTGAAGTGCCTGATGAATCTGCAATCATTTTATTGATGATTGAAGCAAAGGAAAACCAAACGAAGAAAAAAAAATCCCTCTATTTCAAAGAAATCATTTACACAATATCCTTTCCTCAGCTGTTTCCCTTTTTGCTTGATGGGCTGCTTCTGGTTATGTTTCTGGTTGTGGGTACTTTTTTATATGCTCTCTTCTATTCATTTTTTAAAGTTTCCTTGTATTGCTTTGTCATAGATTTTGTTAGTTCATTGATTTTAATTCATATCTAACCCAAATTTCTTTCCATGAAACATATAGCGTTTATTGTATAAATGAAGAATTAATCTGTGCAGTCTTCTAATTTCTATAAACTAGTTACTGTTTATTCTGGATTATTACTTAATTTTGCATGAATATTTGTGTTAAAAATGCTTTGAAAGGGTTCACTAGAACTAACTGAAAACATACAGAATTGATTTCAATAACCTTTTCAGGAAAACAGTATTTTTTCAGGATTTCCCTTCATTGTACTTAATATAACAGTGATTTCTGTGCATACATAGTACTTCCTACCCTTCCAGGAGCAAAAATTTTTTGAGAAGTAATGCTTATATTTCAAATCACCTACTTGCTTTTATGATGTATAATGTCACTGATTGCTATGAGAGATGAAAAAGAATGAACTGTGCAGAACTGCACTGACACTTTAAAAACTTACATTTTCTCCACATTAAATGGATAAATAGATTCCATATTTGGATCAACTCCAGAAAGACTCAAAATTAACTTATATATTTGGGATTTTATTCTCAATCCACTGGAGACAAGAATAAGCTCTAGGCTTAACAATAGGCTTCTAAAAGGCTTCTAGGTTTTTTGTTTTTTTTTTTCTTTTCTCTGCTAAACTTCAATTCAATTTTGCACCCAGTTCTGCTTAAGTATGTTCTCTTACACTATATGTATGTTTTCAATGCTAATTTTTTTACATTTTAATGCTTCTATTCAGAATAAAATCTGTAAGCACCAACATCTGGATGAGATGAAAGTATTGTTGGTCTGAAGTAATATATAATTAGCGTGGCATTGGAATGCCAACTAGCATTATTTTGTGGACCAAAGATTTCATCCCCAGCAGTTTGAAATCTAGATGAGATTACACATTGCACAAACAGGAAACTATGCACATAAATGTCAATAGTACATTTTATCAAGTAGCCTGGTATTTTCATGACAGCAATCGAAAACCATTATGTATGACAGATGTTTTTAAAAAATGCCTCAATGATGGACAGATGATAAGAAACATGTTTGGCACACCTATGTTTCAAGCTGGATTCTATAGTAATCATTTGTTGTTCCTAAGGTAAATACTATTTTAGCACAATACCTTTACAAAGCAGTTTTTGCTTAGAGATGAGCATTCAACATGCAACTAAGAACATGAGTGTGCTGGTCAGTGATGTGCAGTACTTGCATTGCCACTGTAGAGTGACCAAGCTGCAAGGAAGTTTCCATACAGACCTGTCTGAATCTATTAAATGATTTGAAAGGTACAAATTTGATGATTGAAGATTTTGGATTTAGAGAAAACTGAAAAAAAAGGAAGCTTGAGGTGTTTGGATCTAGGCAGCCCAAAGGAAGTTTAGTTCCTGGGTCTTCTCACTGGAACATTGCACAAAAGGTGTTTTCTAGTCATTCTTGAGTGGCATTTTGAATTAATCTTATTACAGCCCAAGTTAGATGCAATCAGAGTAGACCTTAGAGACTGTATTCCCACTGACAGAGATGTGGTATCGTTCCAGTCATCCTTGTATCACAGCTAACCTGGTTCTTTTGACTACCTGTTTTCTGAGATGCATAGAAGACTTTGGATGTCTCAGTATGTCTGTAGTCAAAATAAACACACTGTTTCTAGGCATATTTGGGAATTAAGTGGTGCTTGAGAAATGGTAGTCTAAATCGCCTTCTGAGACTGAGCAAGGGAGCTCCATCTCAATTAAAAAAAAATTATCTAGCAGAAATTAGGCAGCCTAAATAAGAAATAATTGACATTTTTAGCTCAAGAATCTATTAATCCCTCATGGTAAGCTAACAGGATGAGTAAAACAGGATTGGTTGTTTAGAATGTGATACTCCTGATATCCAAATTATATATATAACACGCAAAAATCTTAAATACAGTTGGCAGTTATCTTAATTTTATATTCTGATGACAAAGCATATATGAAGTAGACATATAGCAAAACCTTTAATAATGGATGCCACCATATACTATTTTTAGAAGATACTCCATTCTTATTTATAAAACAATCAAGTAAACAGAGGATCATTTTTTAATTCAGATGAAATAATGAGTGGCAGTTAGATTAAGTTAGATTTATAGGGCCATTAAAAGGTACTTATCAGTTTGTTACCAGAAGCACTCAGTTTAATTATGCAATTAAGTTTTAGATAGTGTACATTACATACAGAAATACTATTAGGTTCAAATTAATTTTTACAGTAAGGCAAAAAAAAAAGAAAAGAGAAAAGAAAAAACACAATCTCCAACCCAAAGAAAGATGTGGAGAATCATACAGATTAGTTGTAAATATATTTGTAAAAATGATTAGTATATTTTAAAAAATTATTAATAATTCAGCAGTTCAGATACCAGATAAATTCTCTCATATTTTTCCACAATAAGAATTTACCACTTTACAATTATATTGAAGAAAATCTTGTTTACATATTCTATATTTTAAACATGGTTAATATAAAATGTTAATTTTCATGAAGTTACACCAACATTTCTAAAAATAGTACTATATTCTCATAATTACAGATGATCTGTATTAAAAAGCTAGATCCAAAGCCTTACATATATATCGGTATATTTTTATTTATTTATAAATCCAAAGTTTTAGTTAATAATGTTGTGTTTTGAGTCTAATTTTATTACCTTTTTCCAGAGGATATTGTAGACATGAATGAGAATTTAAACTATTCAAGTTACTCTAATGGAATTTAAATTTATAGATAAACATGACTTTAGCATTTTGATATCTTACGTTCTATTTTCAAAAGTTAATGTTCTCTATTTTCTCTCCCTTTGATTTTTTTTGTTAATAATAAGGTAGAAAAACAAAATCCCTATCGAAGCATTGTTGATTCAGAGACTAATTTTGTTCTAGTAATGAATAATTGAATTGCTCACTTGTTCTAGAAATGAACTGGTAATGTCCCTTGTAGATATTTCTAATTAAAATCATCTCTCAACTGCAGAATTAGTAGTATTTTATAAATTTATAAGTTTATAAATGTCTAGAAAAGAAATATCATTTCGTACATAGTAAAGAACTGTCTCAAAAAAAAACATCAGTGCCTTCGCTGAAATCCAGTAGTAGATTTTCACTGAGATCATAGAAACATAGAATCATAGAATATCCTGAGTTCCAAGAGACCCATAAGGATCATCGAGTCCAACTCCTGGCTCCACACATGACCATCCAAAAATCAGACCATGTGCCCAAGAGCTTTATCCAGACACTTCCTGAGCTCTGGCAAGCTCAGTGCTGTGACCACTTCCCTGGGCAGCCTTTTCCAGCACCTGACCACCCTCTCAGTGAATAACGTTTCCTGATATCCAGCCTGACCCTCCCCTGTCACAGCTTCATGCCATTCCCTCAGATCCTACTGCTGATCACCAGAGAGAAGAGATCACTGCCTGCCCCTCCACTCCCCCTCATGAGGAAGCCATAGGCCTTGATAAGATCCCCTCAGTCTCCTCTTCTCTGGGCTGAACAAACCAAGGGACATCAGTTGCTCCTCATGTGTCTTCCCCTCTAGACCCTTTGCCATCTCAGTAGCCCTCATCTAGACACTCTCTAATAGTTCTAGGTCCTTTTGTACTGTGCTACCCAAAACTGTGCACAGTATTTGAGGTGAGATCTCACCAGCGCAGCATAGAGTGGGAGAATCTCTTACCTTGACCAGCTAGCAATGCCATGCTTAATGCACCGCAGGATATGGTTGGCCTTGCTGCCTGCTTGAGCGCACTGTCGACTCATGTTCAGCTTGCTGTCAATTGAGACTACCAAGATCCCTTTCAGCAGGGCTGTTCTCCAGTATCTCCAGCATCCTTCCCAGGTGCAGAATCCGGCATTTGCTCTTGTTAAACTTTATGCAGTTGGTAACTGCCCAGCTATATGATTTGTCTGGAGAGATTAATGGTGCCAGCGCGATTACTGTGTTTACTACTGAAAATCTGCTTCTTGTATGTGAAAATACATGTGGGACAATCTCTAAATAGGAAGCAGTCGTTCAATTAATTGTAAATTTCTTTCCTTATGGAAAAACCACAGTTGCTACAAAACCACAAAAATGTTACTCAATCACAGAGATGAGGAAATTAAATCTATTCCCCACATAATAAGCCGAGGCTTGAGAATGCTCTTTGAAATAACCTACATTTATCCTCTCTGTTGCTTAATGTTGACTTCTCAAGTTGGACACCTACAGAGCACTGACTAATATGCAGCACTATATATTTTTTTTTTTTCTGGAATATAAGACAGCTAAACCTAGATTTCATTTGTTAATTTTCTATGTAAACAATTGCTGTAGATAACCAAGGATGATCCCATAATTGCAAATGTATGGGAAGCTTATTGCAAAGGCAAGGATGAGAAGGGGCAGTGCTTTATATCCTTGTGAATGAACAGGGACGGGGATCCTTGTAACAGTGCTATCTGAGAACTTGTGTTCAAAGCCATTGGCAGTCTTTTAAGTTTAATAACTGCTGTTAGCTCTTTCCTATATGGAGAAATCCAAACTACTTGTGTTGTAAAGGAAAAGCTATTTGTGTTCTTTGTAAGTATAAATTTTATACATTTGTTTGTAATGATTATCACACTGAAAAGGCAGCACAGACTGTTTGTCTTTAGCATCTGTCTGCAAATCATTTTCAAAACAGTTAAATTATTTGCAAATATTGAATATTTGTAAAATACTCCAGGCAATTAAGTGTGAATAGTTCATTTTAATAATCACCATGTGCAGCTGAGCAATTGGAACGCTTACTCATTAGGGGAATCTAATTTAATATATTTTCAAGACTGCTTTGCCAAGTCAAAACCCACTTTTTAACCTTTTTAGTTGGTAAATAATGGAGAATAAGTTAAGAATAATGCTTAATATCACCTTATGAGTATTGAATAAAATGTAGGAATATTTAAATATTGTTCTAATTTATTATCAATCACTGAAGTCTTTTTAGTGCCAAACTAAATTAGTGCCAAACTAAATCTTAGAACACCAATGAGCAAAGTAGCTTGTTCAGAAATAATTTACATCTGTCATTTTTCAGTTGATTATAATACTAATCTGTACTAATAAATGAATTTAATTCCCAGTCTTTTCAAACTCCTTTATAAAATGTTGTATATCTAACTTAGAATTGCTTATTCTAGTGTAACTCGAATAGTGTAAATATTTCTTTAAGTAGTAGAATGAGGGAGTTCAGAGTTACTAAATATAAATTTTCTAGATTATACAAAAAATCCTTGAAGAACAACTTCATGGCACAACTTTCAACTTAAGAGATTTCATTAATGTTTTCAGTCTCTTTTAGGCCATTCTTGTGTTGATACCATTATTCAGCATTTATGAATCTATCCAGATACAAGAATTCCTGCAAACAAATGTCCAAGGGTGAGGCAATAGTGTGATTTATGAAATATCAATGAGAGCAAAATAATGCTCCCTTGGAAAAAAAATAAAAGAATTAAAGATTTTATAAAGCCCAGGAGTATATAAATATATCACTTTAAAAGTGACTGGTAAGGTCAAATGGGGAAAAGCTTAAGGCAGGATCTGATCTCTATTCATGCTGAAGGTAGTGAGCTTTTTACCATTTACTTTAATGTAAATCTCATCAAGCTTTTTCGAATTACATCAGCAGTTGAAAAATTCTGTTATGCTTTGAAAATCCAACAAAGATCCAAGGTACCCTTAAAAATGCATGCAAAGAGAATTAATCGACTTTCTTCAGTTACCCAAGTTTACAAGTGAAGAAATGTTGCAAGGTAAAACACTGTCTTCAAATTTTCTATCAGACAAAGATCAAGAAAACAGATAACTCTATCACAATTAGATTGCAGTCACTAAACATTCAGATACTTTTCATTACACGTTTATTGGAAATGATGTGAGAACTCATAGGTGAGGACTAAGCAGTTCTCCAGAAGTTCTGAAATAGTCAGAACTGACTTTGTTCTATGTAGCATTTTTTAATGATGGTTCTCAAGAATAAGATCTTTATTTTGAAGCAGAATAATTCAATGCAAAGAAGACTTCCACTTCATCTTAGAAGTTACTGACTTCTTAGAAGTCAGTAGAAACTTAGAAGTTTCAGACGATTTTTATATATAATTATATAAAGCAGTACCAGTGTTTTTAGCTGAGTGTCTTTTCAAACAACAACAAAAAACACATAAAGTGCTATTTTTATGATGGTTGTTCTCTGAAAATTCAATTCATGCTTTTTTTTCAGTCCAAAACGTATATGTGCAGTTGGCAAGGGGATACTCTATGTTTCACAGTCGACTTTGCTCTGGGATTTACCTGTTTTGACAGTAAAACAAAGGTAAGAGAAAAAAGAAAAGAAAACATAATTCTGCTTTATTTCAATGTTCTTGAAGTTACCAGAAACCCTACTTTTTATACTGATGTGGAGTATTTCTTCTTCAAACGTACTGTACTTTATAGCTACACTGAAGTGCAGTCAGTTTGAGACCAGAAGAGGATAATCTACTTGCACCATAGCATGTAAAGATAGGTATTGGAGAAAGATATAAAAAAGTAATTTCCTTTTCAAGTAATAAAAGGAAAAGAAGATTATATGTAGCAGAGAACTTGGTTTCTTAGTAACGGGGAAACTTCAAGATTTTGAAAAGATTACCAGTCATGAAAAATATTGAACTTTCACCTGATTCTCTTTGTTTTGAAGCTACAAATATAAAATAGAATGAATTATTCCTCCATCATAAGGAATTTAGACTATATCACAACTAAAAAGAACAAGAGCAAATACATCTCAAAGTCAATGTATATGATTAAATTTCCCTATCTTGCAAAACTGAGTGGCTATATAAAATTACTGTAGGGAATTGTTTATGGCATATGATAGAGAGCAACTCGGCAGTAATTTTCTGGCAGTTACGTCAGCCATTTTCTGCAGGACCCTGAGATGTGCGTCATCAGGCACCATGAACTTGGTGCTTACCTAAAGGAGGAATACAGAATAATGTTAGATATATTAATTCTGTTGTTAAACTGTAAAAATTTTGGAGAGCTCATATGCATTTATTGTTGGTCTATGTGAGAGATGGACATGTTCTCTGTGTCTTCAAGCGTGTGTGAGGCAGTAATGAGCAGCTTCCACTTTTATTTCTTTCTGTCCATTAATGTCAGTTGAAATTGATGGTGTTGCCCCACAGTCATAGGTTTTTTAGAATATTTTTACCAACACTGAATAATTTGTTGAAGTGGCCAAGTAATTAACAGTTCATTAGGGACATAGCAATTTTGCAGAAAAAAATATTTTCTCTTCTAGACAATGAATTTCAAATCAAGGTCACCTATTGATGCAAGAAAATGCTCTCACAACACAGCAGGTGCTCATATAAACTTATTGAAATGCAGAGCAGTCCTCTGGTCTGACCAACAACTCTAAGCCTAGATCTCAAATTTTGGGCAACCAGCTCATTTAATCATAAAATGTACTTTAGTACAGACTGTAAAGGGATATAAAGAAGGACATCTACATTACAAATGACAAAATAAGGGCAAGAACTTTTCTTTAGGAGTTTATGCGTCTTTTAGGAAACTCTTCATTAGAACAATTTTGGGGGATTGCCAAACATATTTTAAATTATTACTTCATTTCGTACATTTTCTGTTCTGTGGCCATCACGGGATTGACTCATTCAGATTTTCTATTTGGGGCACATCACAAAGATACCCTTTGTGGCACAGCTGTTTTGTACCCGATCATAGAGATTTTTCTTTTCAGTTGTCTTACTTGGTTCATCTACCCTACCATGTGCCTCCAGCTGCACATCCAAGATAAAAGGATCCCAAAGTATGTGTTTTCTTCTGCCTTCCAGAGCCATCTCTTCCACAGTGTCAACTATTGGTCCAGTATTGCCTGTTATTGCTAAATTGTTCCTGTTTCATCCTCTACTTAGCAGTTGTAGTATATAGTGAGCATTCATCTATGTGTTTTTGAAATAGCTTTTGAAGCATTTAAACTGTATTTCCTCAGCAGTGTCCAGAGACTGAATCACATTTCAGCATGGAATTTTCACTAACATCATAGGCATTAAGAAAACATTAGCAGGAAGTCTGGATGCAATCTTTTAGGTTTTTTAAAAAAACTTATACATTCATAGGATATCAACAAAAAACATTCAAATTAAGATGACATCAGCTTCAAAAATAATTTCCCAATATTTGTTTCTGAAAAGCATTTCCACACCTACTTAAAGACTCCTGTCAATCCATGATTTGCCAGCAGTAGTAAGATCCTGTGCATAAACTTGTAAGAATCCTAGAGTTCCTATAGTTTTTAGAAACAACTGTGTAATTTTTTGTAATTTGCAAGATGACATAATGGTTTTGCTTTTCTATAGTGTATTTATCTTTGGATTTCAAACCTTTTCATATACACTTTTTGGCCAAGGTATATTTAGCTTCACATAATCTTTGTAAGACATATTTGTCTACATTGTGCATATGAGCCAGCTGAAATATGACAGATCAAGATACGGTGTGGAATCGTGTTCATGATGCAACTGATACAAATATACTAATGGATTTTTCTAGAACTAAGCTTCTGACATGGATATTGATATTATATCATGTAGGGAAGGGAAACAGTCACATTTCAGAGAATTTCTACATAATTTCTTAATTAGTGAGTATTAATATCGTATCTTTTGCTCTCACATGTGATACAGAGATGTTAATCTTATTTGCTTTGCAACCAGCCTGTGTTTACTGCCCCAATGCTTTATTTTTATACATAAACAGTAATGATTATCTGTAGTTCTAGGTAACTGTGTAACAAGCCTTTAGTCAAATTTCTTTCTCTTTAGAACGTGTTGTGGAGGTTTAAATTCTCTCAGCTCAAAGGCTCTTCGGATGATGGGAAAACAAACGTAAAGCTGCTTTTTCAGAATCTAGACACCAAACAAATTGAAACAAAGGTAAGTGATATATTCTTTCTGAGCTTAGTAAAAAATGAAATGGAATTATCAATTCCATTTACTCCTGCATTTGCATACAGTGAATGGCAAATCATAATTTTTTCTCTTATTCTCCACAATAAAAACTCCACAATAGAAAGAAGTAGTATAGCATCTCTAGATTTATTACACTGTTTGTACAAGTCTGTCACTGAGCTGTGTTTTGATGGTGTCTTGCTATTTTATAAAGATTACTTCTGTGAAGTTGTTTGCCTACCTATAATAGATACAATATCTAAAAACTGTTTTTAAGGAGGTTAAAAATAAATCTATTTAACTACTAAATACAAACGGTGGACTTACAATTTCAAGCAAATACATGCTTAAGATTTATAGACAGAATAAAATACTGTGTAACATTTATTAGCTTAATTAAAAAGCAATAATGAAAAACAACATCCAGTCACTACTATAGATGAGATACTGGTATGTGTTTTATCTTCTACCTATTATCAGATATATTTGTGAAACTTAGAGTTCAGATTCGCAACTGAACTTAAGCAGAACTGAACTTTCCGATTTAGGGTTGTACTTTGAATAGTCATCTGGAGATACACCTGTAATACCTGAATCTGGCCTCAGATTCTGTTCTGTAATCCTAAGCTTCTTGCAGTTGTACACACGTAAGGGCTAGGATGAAAATTGGAGAAATGGAATACCAAGGCAGAGATCACTGACGAATAAAGACCGTGGAGAATAATTCAAGAAAACATAAATAAATGAAAATAAATGAAAAGAGAATTGTACAATCATACAATTTTAAAAGGAATGATGAGAACTTTGGTGTGACATGACAGAGAAGAGGAAGTTAAGAATGAAGTTCAGCTGGGATTTGGTAGAAAAAATTCAGTGAAAAGAAAAAATATATATGTGTCTTTGAAAGCTCTCGAATACCCCAGGATACCATTGGCCTTCTTGGCAACCAGGTCACACTGCTGGCTCATGGCCACCTGGTGTCCACCAGTTCATTCACACCTAGAATGTATTAATCTTGCTTCACTACTTTTCCTCTAAGTTTATCTCAAATATTTCATTGAAGAAAGCACGAGAAAACAAATCTTAGTGTCACTGAACTATTGTGAGCCATATAGAACATTCAACTGTATGTTGTTTGCCTCATATTCTTCCTGTTATGCATATAACTTAAGAACTGTGCATATATATGTGAGTGCATACAGTACTCTTTCTTCACCAACTTCGAGACTCAACTCTTCTGTAATTTCACAGTGATACAGGCATACCGTGATGTACTTTTGCAATTAGACTGTGCGGTACAATGTTGCAGCAAATCCTATTCTATTTAAAACAAGAGAGTTTCAGCAGTGATCAAGGACAGGTCAGCAATGTGTTTCTTTTTTTTATTACTTGCTGTATTCACGTGAGAGGAAATTTATTCCATATTAGTACTGTTGAGAGATAAGGGAAAGTAAAGAGTACAAGCAAAGCTCTCACTTTACAGCAACATTTATCTCTAGCCTCAAGCAACCATAATCTAGCACACACACCCTTCAGTATTTTTACTAACATGGATTTTTTGTTGCTGAAATCTGACAATTTACTACTGAACTTCTCAAGTGCTTGAAAAACACTTGCAAGATGATCGTGAATATGAGTTAAAACTTTGCTTGTGTGACAATATTGGGCAGTCTAATTGCTGTTGGAATTTAGTTTTAATAGAAGGGGTGAATTTAGTTTGCTGCTCTTAGACAAACATCTCCAGAACAACTTTTCAGTTGTGCCTGCCAATGGAACATTTAAAAGTGTTCCAGATTTTACACTAGACAGTGGCATTTGGAATCAGCGAAGTTAGCAGTGAAAAGCCATCTGACTTCTCCTGATCACTGTTAAAAGACATAAGTACAATTCATATGTAGAGTTGCAATTCATCTGGCATTGAATTTTGGCATCATGGATCTGGTTCTTGTGCTTGCAAGGTAAGAGAACCATTTTGTTTGTGTAAATGACATTCACAAAAAGGAGACCAAATAAAACATTATGGCTGAACAAGCTTTCATGTCTCTTTCCATAGCTGATAATTTATTTTTGCCTTTTTATAACATTCTTAACAAGCTGGATGGTACAAATACATTTGTTCTTTTTAACCATGGTATGACACAATCAAGCCCTGGTATGCTTGCTGAAATTTAGAACTGAAGTTTGAATTTCCTCTCCTGTTTTGACTTCCACGTGGACTAGAACTAAAACCTAGATATCATTATCTGTGTTTTTATTTTTTTTCCCAAAAAGTGTGGTTATCATTTCAATCAAAAACAATGAAATTATACGCTGAAGAATACAGTAGTAATAGTTACACTCTTGTCAGAAATTAATAAACACTGAGACTAGCAAGTGTCCTATAAGAAATCAAGAAATGCACTGGATACAATAGGACTGCCAGTATCTACATTATCTGCCTTTTACAAGATACAGGCCTATGTCTTGTTCAAATAGTGATTCAATAGCTCTCAGAAGTAATCAATAAAATTGTGTCTGTGGTAGTGATATAACAGTCCTATTAAACTCTTTATTATATATACTATATCCAACTGTTACAGGTGGGTAGACAAAACAAGAACATACATTTTTCTTACTTGTCTGTGCACGTACAGCGGTCGAGTTCAGTGCAGTGTGCACATATTTTATATTCTCAATGCCAGCCTGCAGTTTTGCAGTATTGTCTTCCCACTGCCTTAATACCATCTTTTAAATTTTTTCTTGCTGTCTTCCTTTGAGTGCCTTTGTTGTACTTACTCTACTAATTTGGATACATGTAATAAACTGAAATAGTCTTGGTTATTGAAATATTAGACATGCACAGATTCTCCAAAATATACATGAAATAAACAGGCAATCTTAATTAAGGAAAAAAGCAGCAATCACAGGTGAATCAAGCAAACAGAAGAGGGGAGTTAGGTAATACAAGGCAAATAAAAGTGTCAGTTGTCTGCCTGGTTGAGTATGAGGAGAAATATGCTACTAAAAAAAATAAAGAAATAATAAAAATAAAGAAAAAATATCATCTCAATTAATTTGAAAGAAGTATAATTGGTGTTATTTCCTAGAAAAAAATTACATTTCATTCTAAATATGAAGAAGCAAAATTTCCACCGTATAAAGCATGATGATCTCTTTCTGGGAGACATATTGTCACCATGTCATCTGATGATGCACTATCTACATTTCCCCGGGCGATCAGGCCATCCTTATCTTTTATCAAATCCTTATTTCCAAAGTAAACCCCTAATCCTCTTCCCCTTTCCCTGTTGCATCCAAACTATATCCACCACCAGAACATCAGTTCTCTTGAGCAACGTCTGTCCTCAGCCTGTACAAACCCTATCTGCTCTGGATATAAATGACTGCCCCTTGCTAGCCAGTTTCAAGATTGTGAAGGCGGACAGTGCAGACATCAAACATCTCTCAAGTACAAAGCACCACATCTTCACCTTTGTTTGTGATCTCCTGTGTAGAACACTACTTTGGATTTCTGTGAGCTTCTGATGTATGAGGCTTCAGGCTGAACCCTACCTCTGATGCTACTACAGTGGACCGTATCTAAGAGAGTCCATTAACAGGACACCTCCGGAGTTCTCCTCTCTTATGATTCCACCCCAGTAGGAATAGTGAAGACATGAGAGGTCATGAAGGAAGTGAGCCAACACGTAAATTGCATTTTCATGCCGCCTTTTTGGCTATCCTGTTCTATAACAACTTCTCAAACTAGCACTGCTCTTAAAAGTAATCCCTCTGATTTGGCTGAGGGATCTGCAGCATAATCTGTAGAAAATAAAGTGCTGTCTTCACTTAAACCATGTGTGGCAATAATGTTACCCTTTCAGCTGTATATAAATTATACCATATAGAAATAACAGCATATTGTTAGTATCCACAAGATTAATCACAACAGATAAGACAACATCTCTGAGGTACACAAGAGGGAATGCTGCAGTTTGGTCTGTACTCTGAACTCAAAACAATGAGAACTCTGCAGTAGAGACACTGGAAAGGATTCACTCCTAGTGATGAGACATTCCTATCTTTTCTCCTTTTCTTATCCAAAAACTCTACCAACATAATATTGCTAGAGCAGCCCTACAGTCTATGTTAGGTATCTCTGGTTGTTTATCTTGATAAATACATACTGCTTAGAAGTGAATATATCCAGAATATGGAAATGAAAAGCTTTGTGAAGGGCTCTTATCTCTGAGTACTTTTGGCTGCAGTTGGTCAATCTGTTCAATGTCAGAATGAATAGCCAGAACCTGATGTTAAATTGTTGAATAATTTCACTTCATTTTGGAGTAAATCTAAGATTAAAGTGAGTACTTTTCTATTTTATAATTTGTTGTTCTTAAAGATTGTAATTCAGGAGATTTAAACCTTTGTTTAAACATTTCAAAGCTTTATTTTAACCTTTGAAATCTTTGTTTTTTAAACCGTTGTACCACTCATGTACACAGTTTCAGTTGTATAAAACTTAATGAGAGTTAAATAATGGCACTACTTTTTTTCGGAAAGTGTTTATATTAATTTTATACCAATTTTTACAATAGATATCTACTGTCAAAAAATACATTTTAAAAACATTATTTTCTTATGTTTGTGTATATCAATCAAAATAGAAAAAGCCATTTCTTTATTCCTCCAAAAATCAGAATGAAGATTATATGCTCTTAATGTTCCTCAAAGGATTTTAATGAACATTTACACTTCATTTTTCTTCCAAAACAAGATCTAACTTTGAATATGAGGCCCAAATTAATACTTCAGCAACTGAATGCCAATTATTACCAGTTACCTAAGTGCTTGGTTTGATAAAAATTCTCAGGAGATTTTTCTTCTTTTAGGGTAATTATTTCTTAACCTGTTGACTAGCAAGTACATAAAAGCAGAAGTTTGAGGGAGCCTCCTCCCTTGATGTTACCCTTATTTCTCTGTACTTAACTAGATACAAATGATAATAAACAGCACATTCTGCTCATCAGTTATATTGGCTTATGCCTCTATTGTCTTCATTAGAATGTAGGTTGTTTTTTGTTTGTTATTATTTTATAGTCTTGAAAGTGTCAGTTTGTAATTTCCGTTGAACACATAGGGATTTATAGCTGTTTAACACAATTAAGGAACTTCTGTAATTGACAGACTGTTTTACTCTAGTTAAGGCATAGTTATCCTTTCTTACCTTTTTGACATACAGGTAATTAATAAGAACATCAACAAGCTTGCCACAGAAATTTAGGCGCAGCCTGGCAAGAGATAAAGTGCCTGAGAGAACAAGCTCTCTCTCCTATGTCTATTTCTCCTCTCTCCCCTTTCTTGTCTCTCTCCTTTCTCTTTTTTTTTTTTTTAATAAGAAGTCAGAATTTTTCAATTTTTTAGACATTCTTCATAAGCAGCACTGTCTTATTTCAATAAATATGGAATGTCCACATGCTTTTCCCAATATACCTTGCAGTTTTGCGTCCCTTCTTAGAGGAAAGTAGAAAGTCCTTATTTTGTTCACATAAGCTATCAAGTGCAGCATTTAAAGCAGTAAGGGTTTACAGTTTATAAACTTTTCTGCAATTAGATATATGCTGGTTGCAACATCTTCCAGAATACAACATTTTGGTAAACTTGTGCTGGTTGATCACTTCAATTTTAAAAAAATAGTTTTATATTAAAATAATTCAAAATCTCCAGTGCATTCATTTCATTCAGACTTCTGGAGAACAATTTATCCTGTGAAAATTCTTATTAGCATTTGTCTCGTAGGGAAATCATGTAGTTTGTCCCGTATTTAGACAGAAATATTGTGACCAGTACCACACCAAATTGTTTATTAGTTGTGTCTACTTAAGAAATCCAGAATGGTTTTACTTCTACTGAGCCAGATACCACATTTTTCAAAATCAAGTATCATTCAGTTACCCTGGGCATTCTACCAAGCAGAAGCAAAGAAATATGAGTAAACTCATTCACAGTTTTTCCCTGAACATAGATAGTCTGGCTTATGAATCTTGCTTAATGCTTACAAGTTGCTTTCCAGTGATGAAATCACAGTATTACTTCGTGTGTATTAGCACCTAAGTCAGTCATTACATGCTTGAGATGTATGCAATGACCTGACATTCTGGTAATACTTTACTGTCACAGAAAAGAAGACAGTATGATTACTATCATACAGCAGAGAGATGTAAAATATATATTAAATGTAATACAAGTATCTGTCAGTATATCTGTTACTGCACAGTACGTTCATACACCAAGATGTTTACAAGGACACTCATCTCATTATCTTTAGCTTCTGAAGGAATTGACCTAAGTACCTCAAAGTAAAAAGTCAGTAAAATAAAGCTGATGAAAAGATTAAAAAAAAAAAAGTATATATTAAAGATATATATCTCTGGAAAGGGCTTAATCACAAGAGAATGGGAAGTAGGATATTAAGTGATATTGGAAAAAGGGAAGTTCTGTGATTGATCTCTCAAATGCCAGAAGTCTTTCAGTGAATACTGTACATCTGGACAAGATGAAAACAGAGTTTCTGATTATCTGTGTTATTTTTAAAAAGTATACCTTTTAGTGCAGAAGGATGAGCTTCATTACCCTAATCCAGTTTCAATATATTCCTGGTAACTCCAAGCCTTCAAGCCCCTGAACACTCAAGGCTGCTATGTAAATATACCGTTCTCTTTATACTGAAGTTGGTTAATGCAGGTATCTTCATCTTCAGAACGTGTTCTTTAGCAAGTTTGGCCTGATCCTGGAGCCATTAGTCATGCGAGTTACTCTCATTCTCATGAGTATTTCGAGCAGTTTCAGTCAGGAAGCCCTTGAGCACAGACTGAGCCCGTAAAGTGTCTGCAGCAGGCAGGCCCCAGCCAGCAGCTGAGCAGCCACTGGCTGTTCACCCGGTCTCCAGCAACAACAGGATAAAAGAACAGACATGGGAAATGTGTGGGTCAGAATAAAGACAGGGAAGTCGCTTACCAATGACTCTCGCAGGAAAAACAGTCATCTTGCAGAATTTAACTGGGAAAAAAATACTCAACATTTAAACACTGAACAAAAACACCTTTCCTCCTCCCTCCCCAGTTCAGAGACCTCTGCTACCCCCTTTTTGGTCTCCCCACATCTTTGCCATAAGGTACGCTCAGGCTTTCTGGTGAGGTGGTGGGTGGCACATGAGGTTGGGGTTAAGGTGTAGTGTTTTTTTTCTGCCACTCCTTGTTTCTGATTTTTTTTTTTTTTTGCTGCTCCTTCCTTCCTACTCATTTCTTCTGCTAAATGTGAGTCCTCCATGGGCTGCAGACCCTTTGGGGGGGTTTACCATGGAGCACTTTCTGCTGCGCTGTCCTTGTTGCCCTTTTTTGGCATTTATGACCCTCTTAAGTTAGTTTCTACAGAGATGCTACCATCTTGGCTGCTGGGCCCAGGTGTGTCCTTCAGTGAGGCCGTTGGAGCCAGCTGGAACCAATCATGTCTAGCACGGGGCAGCTCTGGACTCTGCTCATGGAGCAGCCCTGCAGCTCCTCCACTGCCAAAAATTTGCTAGCTATGTAGTGTCACAAAACTATGCACAACAAAGAGTAGCAAACAATTGACACATTATTTAGGAGTAATACCATTCCGACCTAGTAAATTCATGGACTTCAATGGAAAAACAGCGTGATGGTTATCTTTTCCTGAATAGGAATAAATTCCAAATATTCTGTTTGAGAAAATTTTGTTTAGAAGGTACCGTAAAATAAGAAATGCTGAAGCGCTCAAATTTTCATTTAAAAGTAAGCAGATAGGGTATTTCCTGATAAATTATTATATAACCAATATCCTTAATTAAATGTCCTGTTGAAACCTGTCTTCTCTCCAAACCAAAAGCCATACTAAATGTCCAGTTTCAGACTCTACAAATAGTAGTATAGTGTAAATTTAATATGCTTTTTATTCTTTATTTTTTTGTCACTCTGTCATAATATCACTCCATCTCTGGGAAGGCTGGGAAACAAATGTCGTTTATGCACAGGGGATGAAATATTTTAGAAAAAGTCAAGGGAATTTGAGAACTAGTTAGGAGTACTTCTGCCTTTGTTGCTGAATTAGGGCATATGGATTTCAAACAGCCATATTTGTATGTACAATCAATAGTGTGATTTTACCTTCATTTCCACCTGGCCTCTGGCCTCTGGCCTCACAGCTTACTTACTTGACCATCCTTTGAGGCTGCCAAAGTCTGTGTCCTCCCCTGGTTTGGACTTGGCACCACATCATCCCCAAACATTTTCAAATATTTTAAAAGATGGGGTGATGTTTGAATGTTCATGCAAGCTGAATGCTTTCATTGTCTAAGGTGAGTGAAATGAAAACAACAAGGAAGCAGGGGCTCAAAAATAAATTGACATACAGCTTTGCCAGCGAGTGAGCTATGGATATACGTATTTTATTCTTAGCACTTTTAAATTTACAGTTTGTGAATGTTTGCATTTTCATTTAAAGTTAATTTTTTGCTGCTGAGTCCTTTCTGTATTTATGTAAAATGTTTATTAACCTGATATGAAATGATTTTTTGTCTTTTTATTTTCTCTTGCTTCCTCTTTCAGGAACTTGAATTTCAGGATCTGACAGCAGTTTTACACTGTATTCACTCCTTTATAGCTGCAAAAGTGGCATCTGTGGATCCAGTATTCATAGACAGCCAGAGTATTGCAAGAAAATATATGTACAGTAACTGATACAAAATTATATGTCGTGACTATGGCAAATACATTATTTTCTTAAAGAAAGTAGTTATTTCATGCACAATATTGCAACTTTGTTATTTTCTAAGAAGTCTATAGTTGTGTTATCTGTAATCTTAACAGTTTTCACAATCTGTTCAACATTTTGAATCTACGAGCTAACAAATATTAAGTCAAACTGAATCAGTTTGTTGTCTTCATCATTAATCTAAAGTTCTGAGCAGGTATTCATTTAATAACGTGGTGTCATTTTAATCTCTGTTCTCATGGTCATACATATTCCTCATGTATTAGATAAAAATGTGGACTAACATCTGAAAAGTGTGTGTCCAAAATTAGGTTTTTTAAGTGCATTTTGGAAATTGCTGGACACACAGACAATTTCTACAGCCCTCACTGAAAATAACTAATTATAGTAGAAAACCACAATAGGAATTGGACTTTCATCTTGCTTTGATGTGTTTGAAATAGTATAGTTCCTTGGTCCAGTTCTTTTGATTCTTGAGTTAGCTCTGGCAAAACACAAAGTACTCTATTTCAGATTGAGGAAAAGACTTAAGCACATATTTGACTCTGAGCTTATTATGTAGCTGCAGTGTATGCACAAGGTAATGCTAAGGAAGTAATTAAATATCTTTCTAGATAACTGAAGAGCTTTGGACTAAGCTAAGGGGCCTAACTATAGGCGCTGAGTTGTAGAAAACTTGGCATAGGGTTTTATTCTCTACTAATAAAGCTTCCATGAATCATTCATACACATTATTCATAGAGTGCCTCAACAGTAGCATCTAATGTGGTTCTCTGTATGGTTGCAGACAGCTTCTTTAGTAACATCTTTGTTTGGCAGAGGATGCTCTCAGTAGAGTGAACATAACTGGACAAAAAGACTTTTCTGGCCTATCTACCTTCTTTTTTTTTTTCCCATACCTCTAACCCTGACTTACATACATGCTTAAACACAGTGACAAGAGGATATGGGTCTACTTTAGGCATATTCCTAACATTTCTTCTGAAATCACTTTTTTATTTGCACAGATAATGCTTCTTGATATTAAAAAACAATGAAAGGAAGATTTTTTAATCTTAGGTGTAATACTAAGTATTCCAGACTTCTGTGATAAAAATCACAGTTCTTTTCAACTGTAGTATTGGGGCAACATCAGGCAATATCATGTTTTTTTGAGAAATTAAAAAACACATAAAAAAATAAAAATTAAAATTAAAAAAAAAATCAGACAAGAAGAATATGAAATACATATGGATCAAAGTAATCAAATCTTTCTCTAAATTTTAATAGTCTAAGAAATTGTCTTTCTAGAGTTAAAGCCTAAAATCACTGTATAATGAGGAAAGGAGGTGGATGCCTTTAAGAGCTCTCAGGTGAGGAGTCTTTTTACAGAGTTTCAGTGTCTAAATTTAGTCAGAGAGGGTCCTCCCTCTATCCGCTGGGCAGGTAACAGTCTCGGCAGACTGCAATAGGATCTTTGGCACTTACTTTAAAGGAATACTTGTTTGTCCATCTAAAGCATAGGCACAAATACGCACCTTAAAGTAGATGATTTAATCCTACCATAAGGATTGTCTACTGCAAAGTTGTATCTTGAGAGTAATTAATTTAAAAGTTAGGGATACTGTTTGCAATTCTAGTGTTGTTTACAGGTCTAATGTTTGCAAGGAGGCATAGTAGGAGAGCTAAGTCCTGTTAAAATTATATTTACTGAAACTGAGAAATATTTTTTATTAATTGTAAATACATATTTATAACCATTATGACATATTTACCAAATAACATCTCAATGTTATATAACTTTTTTAAAAAATCAATCAAAAAATTGTTCTCAAACATAATTTTATTCAAAACATTTCTTTTAATTTTCAGCTTTCCTTTTAATTTTCAGCTTTTTGTGTTTACTGAGGTTTTAACATTCACAAATGATATCATTAAAATCAGAAAAGCTTTCTTATAGTCAATTCTAAGTTACTAGCATGGAAAATTATAGATGACAAAGTGACTATTGATTGAAGAATGGTGGAATTCTTTCTCTGTTTTTCTTCTGTTCTCTTAAATACAACGTTCAGCACTAGTGTAACTGAGTGGAAAAATATACTGGTTGCCACAGGACTAAGACTATGATCAGATACCTATATAATGTTTTAAGTGTAATAAAAAGCACAGCATATCTTTCCAAATACTGTGATTAAAATCTTAAAAGAAACTAAGTTTAATTTATTAAATAATCTTTCATTTAAAACAAAAAGTTCTACAATTCAGAATGAGCATTATTCATAAAAAGTTGAAAGATTATATGAATAGAATGAAACAAGGCAATACTAAGCTGTACCTGACCTTTATTATTTATTTTTGGTTTTGCTAATAATAACAAAGCATAGAATTGTAATATTGAGGCTGTGCTGATCCAGCCAAAGCTCAAGTTCTGGAAACATGACTTAATTTGTTTCACCTAGGATATTAGAAAACATTAAGGATTTCAGAGTGATACCCACTCTTGTGCCAGTAGGCCTGAAGCTTAAACAGTATATTTTGTTTATTATTTGTGGGGGATAGTAGAGGATAAACTCTTACAGACACTGCAATCCTAAATCTAAAACCTGTTTTCTGCCTGAACTACCTTAATTCATAGTTAACTTCTGAAAAGGAATGCGTTTTCAGCAAAATCTTTAATGTGTAGTCTGATCTTTGTGCTTGCATAAGCAGTGCTTATAAATGCCTGAATTTCTTTCTAAGTAGATTTCAGTATGTCAGTATTTTGTAGCACCACCTGAATATCACAGTGAAAGGTGTAGTGTCAATGAATTTTTTCTGCTTTTTGTTGAATAAGATGATTTAAGGCAGTGGAGTTTGCACACCTATTAAAGCTTCTCAGCACAATGCTGAGGACATGGCATCCCTCTCTCTGAAGGAGGACAGAAATGCTCCTGCATGCAGAGCACTGCTGGGGCAGCCTCCACCAGGAGAAGAGCTCCTTCCACCCTTCCACCAAAGAAGACTGAGCACGAGCCCTGTGCCCATGGCAGCATGCCAATGCAACAGATTGAAAAATACGTATTCTTTGTACTATGTCAACCTGTGCTACTGCAGTTGACTTTTGGTTCAGTGCAGTCTGCCCCACTCCTCCAGTAAGCTTCTGAGGGCAAAGAGGATGGACATCAGGAAGGAATTCATTTCCTCCATGCTTTTGTGAGAGATGAAGAGATGTTAGTGGTGATTTCTGTCCTTCTTCCTAATGCATGGGAAATGGATCAAAGCGTTGCAAAAACTGAAGCAGGGCAAGGGTGAACAGACAGGTGGACAGACTGAGCAATCCTAAAAGTCTTATTTACTTGAGCATGCAAAATGAAAGCAGCTAACAGTCTGTGTTTCATCAAGAAGTTCTTCTTTCAGTGTACTTATTTTAAATTGATAGTCATTGAGGTATGGTTGCTAATTAGGGAACTTTAAAAGACAATAATGTTAAATATATCATGCAATCATCATTCAATTTGTAAAGATATACCTCAACAACATTTAGGTACTTTCATGTTGAAGCATGTTGAGATGAGATTATCTCATGTAAGGTAAAAGACCATGTAGTAAATTTGTTAGAAAGTACAAAAGGGTCTTGTGTAGCATCAAGATGAAATTGAAGATATGTATTTTAGTTTGGTTCAACAGAATAACTCTACAAGTAAAATCTTTTCATTAAATTTGAAGTCATTATATCCCATGGACTCAAGCCAAAATTGACTGATGTTTATGAACAGACTCCCATTGACTTAAACAGGACTTAAACTAAAAAATCAGAAAAAGATTTACAATGTTAAATAATCCAGACAGGGAGAAAAAACTTTTTTTTTTTTTTTTCCTAATATTGCTTTGGTCCACAGCTGCCTACATTGTCAATAAAAGGGTTTACTCCTGCAGAAAACCTGCTGACTTTTCAGTGAGAAATCAAACTCAAAATATTTGGACTGAAAGATATAATCTTTTATTTGGAAAGGCTTCCATGATTCTCTGTGGGATTTGCAGTTGTGCAGGTATTCATACCTCTAGTCTAGTCTTTTTTATTATTATTATTATTTTTAAGGGAAGAAGCATGATGTATTGTGTAAGTCTCACTACATTGGGAATTGAGGAGATAGAAGAGTGCATAGGAGACTGAGTTGCACAAAACCCTTCTGCTCTTGTAAACACTGCAATGATAATGTCTAGGGAAAGCATTGCAAGTCAAAAGCTTTTAATTTCTAAGGTGTGTGAGTGGGAGTAGGAGGGAAATTCTGTTAGTGAGGGGGTTGGAGGTTTTTATTGGTTGTGGTTATTGGTTGTTTTGTTATGCAAGAATTAATTTTTTACTAGAAATCAGATTTACAAGAACAATTGAATGAAGAGATATTTAATGTTTATATATCTAACATTTCTTGGAACTGTTAGAGCTGTGAGAGTGCTTCATTCTTTCTTTAATTTACACTTAGTTGAATACAGTTGTCGTAGATCTGTAGGACTGCTAGAATACCAAACAGAGGAAGGAAGTTAAATGTAACAAGGACTTTATTTTTCTTTCCCAGTTACAAACCATTCTTGGAACATCATTTTTGTCATATTTCTAGGGTCGGAAGTTGCCAGGTTCTTACATGTTCCTAAATCTTCAAACATGATATAATTGTCATACTCAATGTTTATTAATGAATTTGTGTATAAATTAGTTGTTCAGTCTCTGTTAATCAGCTGGTCTCAATTCTGTAATCAATGGAGTGGCCAGGAATGTTTTACTCCCACCTGCTCTAGAGGCCTAAAAGTGTACTAAATTGTGTTCTGAAAAGGTGTTCCTCTTTCTCCATCAACCAGGCCAGGAGACAGGAAGCAGTGACGACAAAAGAGAGAAAAAACCTTAGCCTGTTTTTCCAGCCAGCACTTAACTACCTAGTGCTAAGTATAAAATATTTCTAAAATGAGGCAGTAAAAAATGTATTAATTTGTAGACTGGTTCTATGTCTCAGGGGATACATTGGCTTTTATAACATCAAGCTAGTCATAAAAAAAAATATTAAGAGACATTTTACTTTGTCTTTAAGCACTTTGTTCAATTAACATTCAGAGCTGAGCTAAATTAGTGCCCTTTAAAATACCCTAAAACATCCATAAGCAGAGTACATAATCAGCTCACTGTTTTCTTATTGCATAGAAGCTGGACAAATATTCCCCAGTTGATTTAATATGAATATTTAATTGGCTTTACGAATAAAACTTTCTGTGTTTTAAAGCAGAAATCCTTTACTGAACCAATATGTTTAGTCAGATTATTTTTTTGTTGGATAAAACAGGAAAAAAATTGTTCTTTAAATGCTTCATAGCAAGACTTTGAGAAGTGCTAAGGTTTGCATTTGCTTTGTGCTCTAGCTTTATTCAATACTACAAAGAATTTTTGGAGTAAAGGTAGTGTTTTTCCTCACCTGTCTGCTATTAAAACCACAGTGGCTACCTCAAAAGCCCTAGCACTTACTGGCACACTTTGCATCTTGATATTCTGTACATACTTGTTGTTTCTTAGCATTCAAATGAGGAAGTGCATGACAGGAGTAGGAAATATAGTAACTTTAAAACAGCTGCAGATTTGAATGTCAGAACCACTTCTGTTTCAGTTCTTCATGTCAGCAAATGGTGTTTTTATCATTTTTAGCATTATTACAGATTTTTTTTTCCCATCACTAGAATATTCATAGCAGGGTGAAAGTAAAAGGAATTGGATTCAAAAGTGTTTTGTACTTCATTTACCCTTCACATTTCTTCACATCAAGGTACTGAGGAGTTCTAAATATTAATTTACTGTATACTGTATACTACTGTATAGTGAAGAAGACAATACTGTCTTATGACAGTGCCAAATTCTGAGTTTGTGGTCATTTTAGCTTATACAGAATTAACTTCTTCCCAGCCCTACTATTTAGCTCCCTGAATGTATTGTTGCTATGTTTTGCACATTAAATTTTTAGTTTTAAAAAGATTTCAAAACATTCTTAAACATTCTTTTAATTAGAATCTCATTTTCACAAAATAGTTTTTTATAAAGCCAAATACTCCTAATGTCTTCTGTTGCCACTTTAAGTATATCTATTCCTTTAATATTTTTTGCATTTCCTTTTAATACATTTCTCTTAATACATTTCTGAAACAATATTTTTATATTCTACAGAGAAAGATTTGCAATTACAATCAGAAAACAACCCCGTAACTGATAGCTTGTGAGAGCTCATATGAAAAGGACGTAAACGAGGCTTCTCTTTTCCTTTTTTGGATGTTTTCCTTTTATGATTTTTTTTTAAAGATCCTTTTATAGATCTTTTCCTTTTATGGGTTTTTCTCTCATAAAATTTTGCACCATATTCCTTTCTTGTCTTGTATATTCTAGGAAAAGCAGTACCTAGTATCTTTTCCCTTTCTAATTAGTATACAGCTCTCAACAATAGATATCTTTTAATCAGTAGTAAATCCCTTTATGTGCCGTGCTCTCTTATGATTTTACTTAATCTTGCATATAGGTTTCTCAGACTTTTTCTTTCCCTATGTAAATAGCTTTGCCAGCCATCATCAGATGGTTTCTTGCACTCAGAATTGCTTAGCTCTTTTGTCTTCAGAGAAAATGTTCACTTAGTTTGACACAACTGGTACATTTTCCAAACAATACAAGCGAACAGATGAGGTTCAAGTGTTTTTTTTTAATTATTATTTTCAATATCCTTTTTTAATAAGCACAATATTATTTCTGCCATCCACAGCTGCGCAACTTTTCCAACAGTGCTTGCAAAAGTATATTGGCTGAAAGTGCATATATGTTAAACTTTGTGTAACAGTGGGCCCCAATTTTCCTGAATACTTGATAATCAATTGCTTCAATTTTTCTGGTGCATCTTTATCTGCAATATACAATTTCCCATTGATTAATCACAACATTTCACATTCTTTTCAGGTCATTTTTCTGAAAGATTGTATGTTGTGTTCATTTGTCATAGCTCTTTCCCAAAAAAAAAAAAAAAATAATCAATCAACCTTTGTTCTTTCTATTTACATTTCCAACTCTTTGTATGAAAAAACTTAAGCAGCCTGGAAAAACTTTCTGTAGTTGTTCTAAAACAATTTGATTCATTGATTTTTTTGTTGTTGTTTCTCTTCATTTTTGATATGTTGTCAAAAAGAAATAGAAGTCAGATTTTGAATTTTTTAATGGTATGCTCCATCCTGCACTTCATTTTTCTACATTCCTCCTTTTAACTTGATTTTCAAAGCAAAACCAACATTTTCTAGAAGGTAAATTGGACTGGTTATGTCTCTATGGCATGAAAACATCTGCTCAAAATTCAGGTGCCTGGAGTTCAAACTGTATGAAAAAAAACACAAGTTTTTACATATGGAAGCTAGTATTTACTATTTGACATCTCAGACTTTGAAAACTTCCAGGAGTATGAGCAGATGTAGTTTAATTAGTTTAAACTCAAAATGATATTAAAACTGAGGGAATGGGTGTTTTATTAAAAATTGCAAAAACAGGGAATATTTTTCTAGTATAGAAAAGACAGAGTATCCCAGAATTGGACATTAATTATTTCATTATATTAAAATCTTATCAAAACCATATGAGTATAAGAACTACCATTTGGGCTCCAACTAAGATTTCCAAAACCTAGGAAAGCTAGGGACCAGTATCAAACTGATTCGGCTCTTCAAAAAAAATTTTAAAAATGTATAGATAGACCTCATCTACAAGATTTTAAAAAGCTGAACTCTTAACATCTGACAGTAAAACCCACCTGCCTTCACTGTGTGCTATTTGCAATCTGTTTGCAAACTGCCTGTAGGATTTCCCAACAGAGAACAACCTCCAGCTAACAAAGAACAAGGAGATGATTTGTTTAATACACTCACAAAAAGGATATATAGCTAGGAACCATAGGAGACCAGGCTATAAAATGTCCACGGGGATTCATTCAGAGTCATCTCAGGAGCCAGTAACTCATAAATAACTCTTCCCTTGCTATGAACAGGTCTTGCAGTGGGAAAACAAGATCTAGCCTTTCTATTTAGATGTCATTCTTCAGATTTCCCCACACAAGCCTAATAATTAAAACTGCTGATCATGCAGCTATCTATTCAGACACTCACTAGACCTTCTCAGTTGTTTACTGAGCATGTTTCACTTAATATCTGCAAGTGGGCTGGAAGCATGCTTGCAGGTGATTGCTGCATCTAAGCTGATGAGTGGAATTCATTAGGCCATCATAGGCTGATTACCTATTATTTATCTATGAATCTACCGTTTGACTTTTGGGGTCAAATAGATTAGCCCCACTAGAAGTGTGCTTCAATGGTGGCTTTGAAACAAAATTAAGAATATAGAAGTACAGAATATAGAAACAATTCTACAAAATACTCTTAGAGTGACAAAAGCAAACATAAGTAGTTACATTATGAGTAAGAGAAGAAAATAAGCACACTTGATGCACTTGAAAACTATTAAAAAGCCATCCATTTTTTCCTAAATTATAATCATATCAAAATAAGCCATTTATTTGGTACTCATTGCAGCGTATTTAAGCAGAGTAGGAAAGTCAGCCTTTAAACTGTGATACTGGAACATTTTCAAATATGAGAGGTCATTTGCTGCACCTGATTGATCAGTTGTGTCGCCGCTTAATGTTTCTTTCTTTAGATGCATGCTACATTTCTTTCTGGTCATATGCAGAGTTGTAAATGCTCTTTGTCCTGGAGGCTCTACATCCTGCACATACTCTATGCCACATCAGAAAACAAAAGTTCGCCCTTTCTTATAAACGTGTTTTGTCTCGAATTTTTGTTTGAGAGTAAGGTACAATTTAATGTTCAGACTCAGAAGAAAAATTATTTCCTTCCTTGAAATAAAAATGAAACATCAGGGCAAACATTCTGAAAAGCTGTCTTTAAGGGGAAAAAACTTTAATTCAGCACATAGTACTCCGAAATCTTTTCTATCCCCCCTAATCCTCTGTTAGTTGAATGGAATTGCAAGCAGTTTGCATCAACAAGGTGCTAGCAAGCAAGTGTGGCCTCAGTCCGAGCCTGCTACACACGCAGAAGCATTTCACTGCCCAGCAGTAAAAGATGTTCAGCAGACTGCCAGGCCCCTTGTTCTTTGTCATAATATGAATCACTTCAGTAAATACTGTTCTGCTGAAATTCAGTGAGGAATGGGAAACTTGATGTCACTATAATAGCTCTAAAGGGCAAATTCAATTGTCCCTGAACAAATGTAAGTAGCGGAAAGCTGAACTTCTGCTGAACAGGAAATGATTTGATTAACGGATCATTTGAAGTGGAAAAGGCACAGTGACTTATTCAGTGCTTCATGTAGCACAAACGAGATTGCCATGGGGCAAAAACATTGGTGGCATAGATGTGTTGCAGTAGAGCACAGACCACCTGCAGGAGAGACCTTTTGCCTGATATATTTTACTATAGCATCTATTTCTTGAAAGTATTCAATAAAACTTTGAATTTCTCAATAACATATTACATACTTCCTGGAAAGGGAGTGTGAGGAAGAAAGGAATGCAGACCAGGAATTGTGTTTAAATCTGGGAAACAAAGGTATGTTTCTCGACTATTCGAAGTAAAAGGGAGATAAATCTTGGTAGGAAAAAGTGGGCAGTGGAGACTTATGGATCTGGGATCCAAAACATGGGAATTCTCAACCCTTGAGTTTTCCAGCTAGCTATAATGCTTAATCTCAGAAAGCAGGCCCTGGATTGTTAAGATGTTTCTAGATTCTTCCTTTTTAATAATGTCAGAGCTTTCAAGGAGAAAGGCATAGAGAAATATCTCCTTCTCATTATTAATTCCAGTACTGAAAATCAAGGCAGAAACTAATTCACTGTCAAGAGGTACTAGAAGTTAGAGATACCTGATTCTCCTCTTTCTTTGTATTCTCTGATTGTCTTGCTTCTGTATTTTTCCACAATTTTAGCTGTGCTTCCTCAGCTTATCACTGTTATGATCACCACACTCACCATCATTTTCTCCAGTTTGAGAATGGTGCCTAATCATGCAGAGGCGTTATGGAATTAAAGCGTACCTTGGGTTGATTCATTGCCTAAAATTTGCAGTTTTCTCTTGACCTTAAGTGTTCAAACAAATTAAGTGTTCAGACACTTAAGTGTTCAAACAAATTAGACTAGTTGTGGTAGGCAAGTGTACTTCATCTAGAACGACATGCCATTTAGTTTCAAACATTTAATGTTTGTGTGATTTTTTTTCCCCAACAAGAAAACAATACCCACGCTATAACGTGATTACAGTCAAAAAGATAAAACCTAAGTAACTCCATTGTGTAAATGGGTAAGGGCATTCACATGGCACTTGTCTGTAGACCACAAAGCTTCATGAAAGCATACATGGAAGCATACTTCTAACCTACTTTTCTACACAGGGTAATATATTTCTGTTGAAGTGCTTTTCTTTGTGCCATAGATTTATGAAATGTTCATAATAAGGAGCAGGACTCCACAATCTGCTCCATAAAGATCACTGCTGCTTCAAAGTAACTTTTAATATGAATTCAATGATGGAAAAGAAAATGATATTTGAACTGTAAAAGGGCTCTCTTAAAAGGAAAAAGCAGGATATAAACAGAAAAAAATGCAAGCTAGTAAGCTCCACTGGAACTGACACAGCCAGTTGCTTGGAAATATGCTGACCATGTTCATGTCACCACTAAGCTGGCTAGAGTAGTCAGGGTAGATGATCACAAAAGAGCTGGAAAAGAGAATCGCACAGCAATTTCTTACATAGCATGAGAAGAAATAGTACTCAATTATTCGATAACAGCAGACCTATCAGAGTAAGTGAAATCTTCTGAGTTTTAACACTTCTTGTGCTAGTATAAGTACTAATATAAGTACTTTGTTAAAGCATGTAAATGTACACCTCATTATTTTACTACCCAGTCTATAATGTCATCCATCCATTTTGGGATAACATTATTAGCTTACCCCAAGCAGACAAAATTGCAAGCTGTCCCAACTTAGTCTTTTGCTTTTGCTCACCCTGCAGCAGATGCGTATTCACTAGTTCTATTTCTGCTTTTTACTCTATTTATTCACCTATATCAGGATCCTTGTTTTTTTAGTAGTAGTGGTGTTTAGTTGAGTTTTGGGGCTTTTTTGTCTGGTCAAGTGCCTTTCATTCATTCCCCCTAGAAAACAAAACTTACACTCCTAAATAATTTATTCTGAATTTCTCATTTTAAGCCCATGTTTTGGAATATTTAAATCTATCAGAGACGGAGATAGGAATTTAGCCTAATTTAGAGCTTTCTGATAGCCCATTGTATTGACATACAAAATGCCATTTATTTTAAGATTTTGCTTTGACCTGACATCACCCAGCGTATATAAAAGATTGAGTATTTATGGTTATGGCATTATCTTTATTCCATTACATTTAAAAGAGTGAGAATTTGTAATTCAATTATTAAAAAAAAAAAAGGAATAACAATTTATTATGCTAGATTCTCAATTTTTTTTTTGCCTTTATTACCACTGGAAAATCCAAGAAAATGAATGATACATTATGCAAAAAGATTGGTGATCTCTTTGAATTCTTGTTGTTTGGCATCTGTCATCCAATACTAGTCCTATTTCGACAGAAACATAGCTAATGGATTAGGTTGATAAAGATAACATTCCATAAATCACTAATGTTTTCAAACTAGGGGGATTCAAAGTTCTCACAATGTGCTCAGGTTTTGCTTAGCTGTAAAAATATTGAGACAATATTACTCTTTGTGAAAGTGGCAAGTAAACGCAAGGGAAAACTAAATGACTTCTCTGTATTTGAGAAAAGTTGCTATTATAATATGTCCCTGAAATTTGTATTAATATCATTCCTGCATATATTTCTGTATCAATATTTCCAGGAGTTTCTATCTCAAATACTGCAGTAAATTTGAGATAGATTTTCCACTGTGGGTGGAAAACACCATTTTTAACAGAGTCGAGCACTACAACTTCAGGAATTTCCTTCCCAAAATTAACAGTGTGAAATACGTGGCCACTGCTTCCCCTCCTCCGTATCTTGTGATCTTTGCACAGTAAAAGGTTATTTTTATTTCTAGGTGAAAAATTGCAAAAACATTGTCGAAGTGAAATATTAACGATTTTCTGCTGTGGGTAACTATCCCCAACAGTGCTGTCTTGAGTTTGTTCACACTCCAATGGCAGCCCACAATACAGCATAACAAAGAGTTTCTTCAGCAGGTTAAATGCTGTGTACAATCTTTCATTGAATAAGGTGTGTATTTCAGATATTATTTTGAATATCTTCTTTTTCTCAGACAAAGAAGAAAAGAAGATATTACTATCTTAGACAATTTATAGGAAATGTTTTAAACCACTTCCAGACTGAGGCCATCATTGGAAATCCCTAAGAATGGTAGGATCTAGAATTAAATCATCAATGGTGACATCAGCACTCAGGCTTCCCCCCCTAACTGCCATTCATTCTCATTTCCAGCCTGTAAATCTTTCCATACTGAAAGGAAAAGATCATCCTCCAGGAAATGACAAATTTTGTAAGATCAAGTGTATTGAAGTCTCTGGCACAGGAAAAAAAAAGAAGTGAGCTACGCCAGATGATTAGCGCAAGATTTTCTGTTTTAAACTTTACACAACGTATATGCAGAGGTTCTTTTTTAAATTTTAATTAGTACACTCTGTTGCAAGCAATAACCATATATTATTAAGCATTTCCTGAAAGTCCACTAGCTGTGTCCTAAAAATATATTAAAATATTTAGCAGATCATAATAGAGCAAAACCTAATGGATACAAAAATTCTATACAGGCACAAAGGGACTGTTTGAATGTTGCTCATCTGTGGCAATTAAATGTTTGTTTTTCTTACACTATTTACAAATTGCAGATTTCTTTCCAGTTTAATGAAAGGTCATGTTGAGGGCCAAAATATTGCAAAATAAAATGATGCAGTCAATGTGATCATCTTAATAGACTGAACATAGAGCTACTTACAAGTAAGCCCTTAACTGACAGACAAAAAGAAATTACTGAGATTTTTTCATGTTCATAATATTGCACATCTAAATTTATATTCATGATATATTTTGTTACATATTTTATGTATTTTATGTATTTCAGTTGGAAAATCATATGTGTGAAGCTTTACTTTTTCTTTTCTTTTTTATCTTTCCTTTTTTTTTTTTTTTTGAAATGCGGCCTTGCAACATGTGCATGCAACATGTGATTGTAGTACATAGTGTAACATTACTGTAATTTTATCTCTCTGGTTCAGGAAGTCAAAGCAGGATTTAATAAGTTCTAAAGATTAAACCAGGAAGTAATATAAAATCAAATGTATATATTTTGCACTTTTACATAATCTTTTATAATAAGAGAACCTATTGTCGTATAGTATACTGTAATCCCACTTTCTAGTGATACTCTTGCTATTGTCACTGTGTTGTCTTTAATTCTGAATATGAATAGTTTGTATATGTACACACTTCAGAAGTGGTTTCTATAATAGAATATGTGCTCCCTTTTGCTGTTACTAACATCCAACTTGAAAAATATTCACCAACGATTTTTTTATAAATTATGAATGTACAGTGTAATTTAGTAAACCAAATATTGTAGCAATGAAGAGATGCACTTTAAAAATGTAGAAGTGTTTATCTCCAAAAGTGTTATTTTGTATAGATGTTTTTGAATAAATAATTTATTGCTCATGATGGGTTTTTGTCATTTATACAATAAATTTAAGGGATTTGTTAGTAGTTACTTGATATTTTTATATTATCAGTGATTTGGTGGGTTTCATACTTTCTTAATAGTAATGTTTCGTAATTGGATCAGTAAATGACTTAGTCACATCACTTTTGATTTTATAAAGTGTCATTGGCTTCAACTAGTTTCTATGACACAGGCTAGGCATGATTTATGATCCACCAAGAAATCCTTCTCCTGATCAAGCAGAGGGGACATCCTCCAGCTTCCTCCAACCATGAAGACCAGTTTTGGAATGGAACTCAAGGTGTGGAGGGAGGGATACACAACATGACAGAATCAGGCTTTGGCCTTATCTATAAGGAATTAGAATCACTCCTACTTCCCACGGTTTAAACCATATGCGTCCAACCTGCTAATTTTATGGTTTTGTTGCCCTCTATATGTTTTAATAAAAAATAATAAAAGATAAAGGAAGTTTTATTACTTATATACATTGACTATATTATATATTTTGTATATTATATTTTGCCCAGGACAATTCCTCTTCACTCAGTGCGGCCCAGGCAAGCCAGAAGGTTGGACACTCATATTTTAAATACAGACAGATGAGATTTGCTAGACATAATGACCACAATATGTTGTTTGTTTCAGTGAGAAGTCAGTGCTGAAATCCTGAACTCAAAGATTCTAAACAGGAAAGTCTCTACAGTTTTCAAATCTTGGCAGAATTCAGATTTGTAATTTGAGATTTCTTGTATGCTTGTTGCTTGCTTTGTTAACAGGTGAAAAATGTAGTACCCATCCAACTCAAAAGAATTATGCTGGAATTATTCAAAGCATTAGAATAACTTGACATTATTGGGCATATTTTTTTTGGAAAAAGGACTTCAGAAATTCTTTATAAACTTTTTTTTTCAAATCTTCTACATTTACCATTTACCACCATATAGGTGATATTCATATCGTTAACAGTGAAATCATTGACCTTTAGTTGTGGTTAATTATAGAGAAATTCTTCCTAAAGGAAATAACAACATTTCAAGAAAAAAAGGTACTTTGGATGAAAAAAATATATATATTGAATTTAAAACTAAGAGAAAAGCTGTATGTGCTAATAATGGGACTGAGCTTTCTTTCTTTGTTAATGCCAACACAATGTGACCTGTAAGTAGTTAAATGTTTCAAAATCACCTCATCTCTTAATCTTTGAATTTAGGTAACCTAATATGCCTACCTACCTTCTCTGCTGAGGGCTGCCTCCTTGGGAGAGGCACCAGAACAGAATACTTGCCTACCTTGTGCCAGCTCCAGCAGCCTCTGAAAGGAAACTTAGCATGCCAGGCTTTGAGCAGCATCACTGAAGGAACAACAGCAGAGGGAGAGCAGGTAGCAAGGGGATGCACATTTTTTGAGCAACCTCTCCTCCTGACCTCGTCATGTTTCCAAGCTCCTGGGTGCAACATGGTAGCTGCATTCTTCATCTCAAGAGGCAGCATTTTATGGCCTGCTGATGAAGGCTTTTGTAACCCAGCCATAAGGACACTCAGCTGGGGAAGTGCAATCCTGAGCGCCAGTCCCCTTTCCCAAGAAATCATTAATTCTCCATCCAATGGCTCTGTGATGCAAAATGCAGAGCTGTGAGGAAGATCTCATTTACATGCAGCTTATATTGTGTTTTACTGTGACATATTGACATACTGAACTTTTCGCTTCCCCGTGGTAGTAAATTGTGCTTCTCATAGCAATAGATGTAATTGCTTTGCACTAAATTATAGTAAATATTTCAGCTGTTTTATTTTCTTCATGCTTGGAAATACAGAGCTGAATTATTTTCTGCTGTACACAGTTTAAAAGAGAAGAAAATTCCTGCTGATTAGGAAAAAAATGTTTTTATTTAACAATAATGCAACCAGAGTGTTTAGACATTGGTTGATTTCAAGGTAATAACACTTACTTTGTTCTTAGGATTTTTAATGCTGATTGCTGCTAGTTTTAATCTTCCTGGCTTTTTCCCCCATGAAGGAGGTGTTCTCTGAACAGTTTACTTTTATTACAGTAGGTCATACTCAGTCTTCACTGCAGTCCGTGAACTCAGGGCTGATAGTGTTGCACCAGGCAGAGAAATTGGGTAAGTTAGTTTTTAACTAATTTAAGGGAAGCTCCTTTTTTTTTTTTTTCTTAAAGCTGTACTTTGTTGTTCCCACGCAGCCTTGTTCAATGATTCAGGTGTAGCTTTAGTGCATCCAAAGGGTTCACAAGATACAGATTTTGACACTGTCTCCCATGACATCCTGATAGCAAAGATAAGAAAATGCGGGATAGATGAGTGGACGGTGAGGTGGTTTGAGAACTGGCTGACTGGCCGAGCTCAGAGGGTAGTGATCAGCGGCACAGAGTCCAGTTGGAGGCCTGTAACTAGCGGTGTTCCCCAGGGGTTGGTGCTGGGTCCAGTCTTGTTCAATGTCTTCATCAACGACCTTGATGAGGGGATAGTGTCCACCCTNGCCACAAAGATGATACAGGGCCTGGAGCATCTCCCCTATGAGGAGAGGCTCAGTAAGCTGGGTCTGTTCAGCCTGGAGAAAAGAAGGCTGAGGGGGGACCTGATCCATGTTTATAAGTATCTTAGTTGCGGGAGGCAAATGGAGGTGGGGAACCTCTTTTCGGTGGTCAGTGGGGACAGGACAAGGGGCAATGGCCTTAAGCTGGAGCACAGGAAGTTCCGCACCAACATGCGGAAGAACTTCTTCACGGTGCGGGTGACGGAGCACTGGAACAGGCTGCCCAGGGAGGTTGTGGAGTCTCCTTCCCTGGAGATATTCAAGACCCGCCTGGACGCCTACCTGTGCAACCTGCAGTAGGGAACCTGCTCTGGCAGGGGGGTTGGACTCGATGATCTCTCGAGGTCCCTTCCAACCCCTGCGATTCTGTGATTCTGTGATTCTGTGATTATATCAAAAGTAGAGCAAGAAGAGTTTAAGACTACTTACTCAGTGTCTGCACCATCTGTGAAGTCCCCATTGCATGAAATACTTATTGCCTACCCAGCACAAAGCTAACAGGTTAACTAAGAAGCTGCAACAAGCACAGATTTGCAAAATAATCATTTTTGTGTTCTCAGGCTGGGTAGTTCCCAACCCAGGTTATTTCTGCAGACTTACACTAGTCTGGCAGTTAGTAGGAAGCACTACGAAATCCAAGGATTTTGCCTAAAGAATATTTCTTCAAACCAGCATGAAGTATTACTTCTTCTTATTTTCTAAAGCATATCTGTTAGATATAAATTTATGATGGAAATCAGAAGAATGGTTAAGTGGTAGTTAAAAGAGATCCAGGACAGAATAAGCAGGATAAGGACAAAGAATAAGAGGGAAAATAGAGAGAAGAGGATGAAGGTGGATTAAATGGAGTGTGGAGACATGAGAAAGGATTGGAAAATGAGAAGTATGGGATCAGGAAAAGGAATCTAAAGATAGTGATGGAGGTAAAAATGAAGAGAGCTCTGGAGTGAGCGTGTCCTGCCCCAGAAAAGAGGCCTGTACCTTTGATTGAAAGGGAGAGCGGTGTCCCCTTTCAAATGTTCACGTTAACATTAAGCATTTCAAGCTGTGCGATGGGGTGGATGCATGTGAAGCAAGAGGGGAAAAATACTGAAAAAAGATGGGTCAGAAGGAAGTTGGAAGGAAAGACACTTCCTGTTGGTGCGTAGGAGTTAGAGTTTCTTGTAAGCATAGAATTACTGAAAGTTGCTAGAAAAAGATCAGAACTATAGAATGAACTCAGAAGGGGTGGATGGGCCTTGTATTTTAATGTCTTGTCCAGGGTATTTAAATTTTGTCTATTCTCAGAGCTGGTTTGCTGTAATTTAGGCTCTGAACCAACTCACTTTAGAAATCAGATGCATTTACTTTAAGGAAAGGGTGAGACAGTTTTACCTCAAAGCTTTGGCCAATGTGGAGAACATGAAGACAAAGCAAAAATTCAAGTGGTAAATGAGCTAGAAGTAACACAGCTGAGAAGAGAAGAGAGTGATTGGAAGTATGAATGGAAAATAGTCTGGAAAAGCAGCCAGAGCAGTCTGTCATGAGTACAGGGCCAGCTGAGCAACCTGAACGTAATGGCTTACACACAGGACAATTTAACATGGACACATGATGCAGATTTAAATAGCAGGCCACAATTTTGTTTTTATACAAGTAGTGTATTTAAGCATAGCAAAATCGTCACAAATAACTGTCCTTTGCCAGTTCTTATCTATTTTATCCTCTAAGCAAGTTTGCTATTCTTGAAAGCTATAATAGTTATTAGATACAAAACACTCTGAAGCATGCCAGGAACAATAGTGGCTGTATTTACTACTACTACTTTTGATGCAGGACTCTTTACATTTCTGCAAGAGGTCCCATGTGGCTAACTATATTGTGCCTTTGTCTGTTCAGCCTTCCCATGTCTTGGACCCAAATTCTTCAGACCAATAATTGAGCTAACCATCCAGTTTGCTGTATAGTGTAAGCCATGAAGTTTATATGAGCTGTCATGGGAAAAAATGAGGCCAATTTTCTCTGCATGTTTCCTCTCTTTGAACTTACACACTGAATCTATAGGCCCCTGGCATTCTCAGGACTAAAGTAGTACATGTACACATATACAATGTTGTACATGCTAGAATGTCCGTAGCCTCATGAGTGTCTTCTTCCTGGCTCTCAGAGAAACTTTTCTGCATCTGCTGTCCTGAAACTAAGATGAAGCATCTGTTAAACCATTACCCAGACCTGGCACATGCACTGTTTTAAAAAGAATGTTATGGCACAAGCAGTGGAGTGCAAAAGTCATCACAAACTCAGGTTCCCATGGGACTCTTGCCATCTGCTTGCTGATTGTGTATACCACAGCCTGGCTGCTTCACAGAAAACAAACATTGCTGCTGGCAGCTTTCTCCTGCCATATAATTACTGCTACTGGCACAGGCAAACTTCTAGGAATGCTGTGCCTTTTCCTGCCCATTGCTGTTGCCACTTTTCACATGTTCCCACTTTTAAAGATACCCCTGCTGCCTCTGCCACCTCTTCCTCCCCTGCATCTGCCTTTCCTGGCCTGTGCTAATGTCTCTCTCTGCCAGAGAAAGTTCATCACATTACCCAAGAAGTGCTTCCTGTGCCGCCACAACTTTGCTCATATTGATCTAGTGCTGGTATAGCAGCGCAGTACCTAACATCTGACAAGATGCTGGTAACCTTGCATAAAAATCATCCTCTTGATACAGCAGATATATTCACTGCCTCGGCAAATAAAGCTGTTTGTCTCAGATGAGATCTCAAGAAGTGACAGGCATTTCAGGACAATCATGACATGCTCCTCCAGTGGCTAACTCTGGGAAACATGAGATCTGCACTTGTCAGCATCTTCCCTTCCTCCTCACTGCTTTTCCCTGTGCATGAATAGCTACAAATAGCTGTCCATCTGAGGCCATGAGTCCACTGTCTTTATCTGTTACAGATAGACTTGAGAAGAAAAAACCTGTGACAATAAGCATTGCCTTCCCAAGATCACAGCCTGTTTTAGCCCTCTGCTGTAACGGTGGATTTTCATGGGTGTGCAAATGTGATGATGTTTTATTGATGTAAATTCAGGTACTTAGGTGCTATCACAGTTATTAAGTAACTGCTCAGCAACTGAACAGAAGTGTAGGATCTAAATTCCTCTGTACTTCAGAGGCAATAGAATATGGACATTGTTTCTAGATTTATATATATTAAGAAAAGTTACCTGGTGTCATAATATTGTTTGGTTTTAAATGATATTTAAGATTATAAATATATCTGTATGAGTTATACACAGAACTTCAGACTCTGCTTAATATTTTTTCCTCTGTTTGCAGACGAGTGATTTCTTGTTCATGGTCCTTCAAAGGTACTACATTGTCTTTGTCACATTCCCAACTTTCTCCTGGTTCTGTCATGTAGTGTGTCCTTATTTATTGGATGAATGCCCAACCTGAACTGATTAATCATGTACTCCTGTTAAAGCTCTGGGAAACTCATATTCTCTTAGAGACAGGACATCAAGACAGCCTGGGCATGTTATCTGGTATATTCCACCACACAGGCAAGAGTTTGAGATAATTCTGTCTTCCATGTTGACAGCATTCAATCACATTGAAAAATTGAATAAACAGCTTTTTTTATTATTTTTTTCCCAACTGTTTTTCTAGTGAAGACCCTTTGATCACTTCAATGCTGGTAAATTAAAGCATATCAGGAAATCTTCAGGGGTTGTGATCATCTCTATGGTATAATCATGAAAATTGTCTCCAGTACAATTTTGTTCCAAGCCTGTTAAAAAATTCATATGCCTGAGGAATTAGTGAGGTTTGTTACAGGCAGTTTAGCTACACACACCCTGACTGGAAAGATAGGAGATTTCCAATAGTACAGATGAAGGATATAGTGTCCCAGGTGCATTTAATTTACTGTATAGCAGCAGCTTTCAGTTCTAGAGACTCCAGTGATCATGTACAAATTCCACCCCATGATATTGGTACCATGTAGCTGTGAAAGGCACCCATGTCTTCTGGATGATAAGAAGCTCGTTGATCCTTGATAATATTACTGAAAACTAGAAAAAAAGAGCTGCATATCTAAATGCTAAAAAATCACTCCGTACAAATCATGCTATAGCATACTTATAATGCTTCTATTCTGGTAACATGAACTCATTTAGAGTGCATGGAGCAGTGCAACGGAAAAAAGGGTCAAAGCCCATCTGGAGGGCACATGGCACTGCTGTGCTACCAAAAAGCATCTATAATTGCTGCTTCCCACCAAACGACATTTCTACAAACTGTTTATTTCTCATTAACGCAAATTTAGTTATTTCTGAGGGGAACAATGATCCTCTCTGAAGACAAACAGTACTGCTGTTAAATACCATTTAGCTGTCTAGAGCACAGATTTGTTTTCCTATCAGCTGAGAAAGGGCTACATTTTCCTTCAAGGTTCAGCTACAAAATTAAAGAAATATGGAATACATTGTTAGAAAAAAGGTATTTTCTAACCATAGTGCACATAACAGTATGCAAAAATATCCAGGTGACTTACAGCAATATACATACAAGCAGGTATCAGCTGGTATGCCAGCTTGTCTCAGATTGACTGTCATAAATAACTGCCCACATTCCACCACAGACATTGCACTAAGGTAATAGTTAAAATGTGAGTAAAAGGCCCCCCAGGGCAGTGATCATGGCACCAAGTTGGAGTTGGAGTTCTGAGAACATTATTTGGATAATACTTGAAGCATGAAAAAGTATGATTTGAATTTTGTGTGGTTCTATGTGGAATCAGGATTTGGACTCAGTGAGACCTGGGGATCCCTTCCAACCTGGAATGTATCTGTGATAAATCTTTGTTGTGGTTTAAACTCAACAGCTCAGCACCATCCACCTGCTCACTCAGTTTCCCCAAGTAGGATGAGGGAGGGAGTCAGAGAGGTAAAATACAAGAACTCGTGTGTTGAGAGAAAGACGGATTACTAGGTAAAGCAAAAACCATACACACAAGCAAAGCAAAATAAGGAACTCATTTGCTACTTCCCATGGGCAGGCTGATGTTCAGTCACTCCCAGTAAAACAGAGCTCATCACAGGGAATGGCTTCTTGGGAAGATAAATGCAATTATTCTGAATGCCCCCCACTTCCTATTCATTTTCCCCAGTTTTATTGCTGACCATGACACCGTAAGGTATGGGGCAACTCTTTAGCCGGTTTGGGCCAGCTGTCCTGATTCTGTCCCCTCCCAGCTCCTTGTAAGGCCCCGACTCCTCTCTAGCAGGGGAGCACCAGCAGCCCTCCTTGGCTCTGGGCATGCACTGCTCAGCAATGATTAAAACACTTGTGTGTTATCAACATTATTTTCAACAAAAATCCAAAACGTGGCATCATACAAGCCTCTATGAAGAAAATTAACTCTGTCTCAGACAAAACCATTATACTGCATTGTATCTTTTATTTTTTTCTGAGAATGTTTTTTAAGAATCTCCCATCATGTCTGGATTACCCACACAATTTATTTCTCAATACATTTTCTCATATTTGACTACATTGAAAATATTTTGTTGATTTGTTGGTCTACCACAGCAATGTATTATTATTTTTTTCCTCTTTTCAGATATAGAGATCTTAATGAAAAATGAATCATTTTTTGTGACTATTTGCATGTGATTTTATGTGTACACCTGCATACCAGTACACACACAGACTTGGACTCTCTTGTGTCTTCAGCTATTTGAAACATGCTCTTTTATAAAACCATCCTCAGTCTTTTACAAAATGTTGTTTCTTATTAATATTCACTTAAATATGATGGTTTTCATTTTTGCCATTAGTTAACATTTCATGCTGAGTGCTTGGTAATTCTCATATTCCTTTTTCATGTGTTTCATTTTTTGTTAAACACAAAAATGAGAAAGCTATAACATTGCTTGTTGTTTTTTCAATCTGAGAGTTTTCTAAAATACAATTCATTAAGCTACAGAATACTTCAAACTTAGCAGGGCATTAAAAATAACAGCTCAAGTTCAGTGGAACCTTGACATGACGTCAGATAGCCAAGATGTTTATCTTACACAGTCATAAGACTCACTTGAACACTAAATGTCCCAGAGTGGTTCTGTGTGACCTCTTAATATCGGTGTTCGTGAAGAATGTTCAGTTCAGCTTCTTCAGATCATTTACTTTCCTGATTTGTGACAGACTAAGGAAAACTTGGAGATTAATTCAGAAGCATACACATTTACTTGAGTGAACATAAACTTGGCTGAAAATGGTTCAAGAGTATTTCACTAGATTTAAAATGTGTTTTTCAATTAACAAAATGTTTTTTATAATGTAGGATGTGTCTACTGAACAACCCATCTAATGAGCTGGTGGCCATATTGAGAGTTTCTTTTATTACTTGATTTACTGAAGATAAGTCTAATTTTTCACTGGCTTTTTTTCCCCTTCAATACCTCTTTCTACAAACTGTTTGACAATTCCATCTCCGTAACTATTTCTTATTGTGCTAATATCCACTGTGGCCTTAATCTTTGAATTTATCAAAAAATTAATTGCAAATGAAATTATAAATTTGGCAAGTCAATACCACACTTGGGAAACCTACCAGGCAATTCAATAAAACAAATCAATAGAAAACATTTAAGTGTGAGGATGAATTCAGGCAATGCTATTTCAAGTTACTGGAATATTTTTGCCCACAAAGAGTCTTGCTCATCACAACCTTGACAAATGTAATGTCAAATTTTGGGAAGGGCATCTATCCTAGCAAAATGAAGGCTTTTTGGACAATGTGGAGAGAGAATAAGGCTCTTCACAACTGAGATACCAGATCCAGCTAATACGAACTGCTGAGAGCGTACATATACTGTAAAACATGCTTGATGGTCTAGCATTCACCCTACTCGCTGCAAGGCAGAGCGTCTCTCCAACCAGGATTCTCCACTCTTCTCCTTTTATAGGTATTTTTATCCTTTTCTTGAACATTTTTACTACACCATCTCTTTTTGTTATTTCACATGTTGGGTACAAAATGTAATTGCGTTACCACTGCCTGAATTTTCACAGTAAGTCAGTGATGGGAGGTAGGAGGTGAAAGACATTGGTTCAGTTCCTATCAGTGTCCAAGGAGCCTCTGGCTTGAGAGATCCATGTGTCAAAGTTCCTATCAGGATCTCTGTAAATACTTCACTCATTGAAAAGCACTGCAAAAAGAGGATGGGAATAGCTGTTTGCACTTTGAGTGCAACAACAAATCATTCTCAGTACCAGCACCTCCCAGCTTTCCTTCTGGAATCTTAAATCCTCTTGCGGATTTGTCACTAGTCACCCTAAGCGTCATTCACAGGCAGAATACTAAAATTAGTCTGCCATAACTGTATTTTGTGGTCATCGTTTTTGTTTTCCTAAAACAACTTCTGTGTATTGAGTTACAAAAGATCATGCTTTTTGCCTTGTTAGAATATGATTAGCGTTATGACTACATGACATATGATATATCAACCTACTATCCCTAAATCCAAGCCATCAGCTTCATTATATGATACCTCTGTGGTCTCTGCAAGGCCATGAATTGTAAGTCAGAAATCCTGCCATTAAACTTTCCATTAAAATGGTGTCTGAAAGAGACTGAATTTGGTCTGAAATCAATGCTTTATCAAGATGAAAAATGATTTCTCTGTCTCATTTTAAAAATAAAAGTTTTGTGATTCATGCCATGGAATTTTAGACCTTCTATATATGTATCTTAAAAAATTGCCCATCTGTCCCACGTTCTTCCACATAAATCACAATTTACTCTTTAGTTAAAGCTAAGTTTTCACACAGTACAATGCAGGCTTGGCATGAACTCAGACACAGAGAATAGAGTGGGCTCTCCTCTGCAGCCTAATTTGCCTTTGTAGACTCTTAAACTCCTTAAGATGACTAAAGTCATAGTATCAGTGAAACTGGTAAACTCTCCTTGTAAACTGTATTTCTTTGACTTTGCAGTTTTTTTGACTTGGTGACACCTTGCTGAACAAACAAGAACAAGGTTAGTTGTTGTTATTTGTACAACATTAATCTTCAGCAAGACTTCTGTTGGAGTTCTTTATAGTTTTTTTTTTGCACTTTTTACCTCTCCTCTGCAAAAGCGTTCATGGAATTTTAATAACCAAAGGACTAATTTTTTCTATTACAAATCAGACACCAACATTAACAGTGTCCTTCATACCATGCTAGAGCCCAGGATTGCCACTGAATGCTGCAAAATAGTGTAATCTGTTATCAAAAATAACTCCTGTGGCTGCTCACATTTATCTTGGAGGCCTTTATTGTAATCCAGTGGTTGCAAGATCTGATAATGCCTCAGAAAACCTCGTAAAGCTATAGGCTATTACAGTGCAAATATGAGTGCAAATATGTCTTTATCAGGTTAGAGAAATATGTCTGTTCCCTGTATAAAACATCAGTTGAAAATGCTTAATATTTTAATTAGGGAATATTCTTTCTGAACAATGTTGTAAGTCTGCAGAAAATCGTATGTGTGAATAATCCCAAATTCTGCTGCTTATGGGTGCTTCCTTGAACTGAATTTATCTTCTTATCAACAGCTCAAGGATTTACCTTGCTAGTTTTTAACTTTCAAGAACACAAATAAATGTAGCACTGTTCATGCACAAATTCAAAATTTGGAAATGCAATAAATTGAGTGAGTTAATTTAAAATATAATATTGTTAATTGTTAAGATTCACTGTTGCTTTTCTCAAAAGTGCTGTTTAATATAAGTATTTTATACTTGCCTTTTATTTCATGTTTAGGCAGTCGTTGATCTGTACAGTTTCACTGTTGGACAGAAAGGTATGACATCCTTTTCCATATTAAGTATGATGGAAGACAGGCAAATAATGGAAGATTCAGAACAATAGGGATGTATTCATCAAACTATCCAAATATTCATCACTGACATGCAGGCAATATATGAATCTTGAAAAAGCTTTAATTTTTGACCGTGAAACTGCAAAGAGAGCAGACCCATCTTTACACTTTAAGAAAGTATCTAAAATCTCAGAAATTAGACCTATGATACTTGTGAAGTATATGAGAGGATACAGATGAAAGCTCCTTATTCTATTACGTGTTTGGAATGGATCTGCTTTTCTCAATGCTTTGCTGTGCCATGGGAAATGTCAATCTTCTTTATGTTTTCCTATGGAAGGAAAAAGCCTTTTAAGATTTGCAATTTGAAATGGGCTTAAAGAGGTATTGCAAGTTTGACTTTTTGTCTACAATCTTAAAGTCCCCATCTAAGTAGTAGAAACATACTTATCCAGTGGAGAAGTGTTTCCCTTTACTCTCTGCTTTCTTTTCACCCAAATCCACTCATCTTTACTGGAAACAGGATTATGTTGATATTCCTTAACTGAAGTTTGCTATAATGATAACCTTCTCTTTTATCTCCAATCTGTTCACGTGTTCATAGGTTTTCTTTTACCACCGTATATGATGTACCCAAGCTCCAGGATGCTCCCTGCTACCCAACCCCTACTTGTTACCCATGGCAGAGATTAAAGCACTGATCTTCAGCTCCACCTTGTGATTTACCTGTCAATACTGGCAAAACTGAAATGAGGGAAATCTCAATCTTGATTCTTGGGCTGGATTTGATCTCTCTGCCTGCATAGAAAAAAAAAAAATCCAGTTAGATTCGTTAGATTTCTTATATAAAAAAATTGACTTTAGAAGAAGCAATGGAGTTGAAAAAGTATAACAAATAAAAACAAGCACTGTCAGAAATGTAAAATACATTATTCAAGAGAATGAAACAAAATAAATTTATGAATGAAACAAAGTCATGCAAGGCAGTTGGTAGGCCACCTGGTGGCTATCAGCAGAGGTTATAAATGTCGAATAAATAAAACAGGATAAAGAGTTGCCCTCTTTTCCAAACTTATTGACAAAATGAACTAGTGAAAACTGTAGCCAGGAAGTACTTCAGTCATAGAATCATAGAATGGCTTAGACTGGAGGAGACCTTAAAGATCCTCCAGTTCCAGCTTCCACTGTTGTGGGCAGAGTTGCCAACCACTAGATCAGACTGCTCAAGAACCCATACAACCTGGTCTTGAGCACTACGAGGGATAGGGCATCCACAACTTCTCTGAGCAACCTGTTCCAGTGTCTCACCACCCTCTGAGTAAAGAACTTCTTCCTAATATCTAAATTAAATCTCCACTCTTTCAGTTTAAATCCATTCCCCCTTGTCCTATCACTATCTACCTATGTAAAATTGGTCTCCCTCCTGCTTGTAAGCTCCTTTCAAGTATTGGAATGCCGCAGTGAGGTCTCCCCAGAGCCTTGCATTTTCCGATCTAAACAATCCCAATCTCTCAACTTTTCTTCATAGGAGAGGTGCTCCAGCCCTCTGAACATCTTTGTGGCCCACCTCTGGACCTGTTCCAACAGCTCTGCATCCTTTCTGTATTGGGGGCCCCAGACCTGGACACATTGCTCCAGATTGGGCCTCACGAGGGCAGAGTAGAGGGGGACAGTCACCTCCCCTTCTCTGCTGGCCACCCCGGTTTTGATGCAGCCCAGGATACCCAACTGCAAGAGCACACTGCTGGCTCATGTCCAGTTCTTCATCCATCAGGACTCCCAGGTCCTTCTCTATAGTGCTACTCTCAAGTAATTCTTCTCCCAGTCTGTGCTCGCACGTTGCATTTGGCCTTGTTGAATCTTATTAGGCTCTCAAGGGCCCAATTTTCAAGCCTGTCCAGATCCGTCTGGATGGCATCCCTTTCTTCTGTTGTATCAACTGCACCAGCTTAGTGTCATCAGCAAACTTGCTAAGGGTGCACTCAATCCCATTGTCCAGGTCTTTGATAAAGATGTTGAAGAGCTCTGCTCACAAGATGAACCCCTGGGGAATACCGCTCATCTCTGGCCTCTACCTGGACATAGAGCCATTGATCACAACCCTCTAGCTATGACCATTCAGACAATTCTTTATCCACCAAGTAGTCCACCCTTTAAATCCACATCTCTCCAATCTAGAGATAAGGATGTGGTGCAGGACCATGTCAAAGGCCTTGCGCAAGTCCAGGTAGATGACATCAGTTGCCGTTTCTTTGTCCACCGATGCCATCACTCTATCATAAAAGGCCACCAGACTGATCAGGCAGGACTTTCCTTCAGTGAAGCCATGCTGGCTGTCTTGGATCACCTCCTTGTCTTTCATGTGCCTTAACAGAGCTTCCAGGAGGATCTGCTCCATGATCTTCCCAGGCACAGATATGGGGCTCACTGGCCTGCAGTTCCTCAGGTCTTCCTTTCTCCCTTTCTTAAGAATGGGAAAGATATTTCCCTTTTTCCAGTCACTGGGGACTTTGCCTGACATCCACAACTTTTCAAATATGATGGAGAGCGCCTTAGCAACCACATCAGCAAGTTCCCTCAGAGCCTTGGGATGCATATCATCCAGCTCCATAGACTTGGACACATTCAGCCTCATGAGGTGGCCTTGGTCTTGCTCTTCTCTTACAGTGGGAGAGATTTTGCTCCCCTGACCCCAACTTAGGAGTTCAGGGAGACGAGAGGCTTGGGAAGCTTGAATGGCAGTGAAGATCAAGGCAAAGAACTCATTAAGTATCTCAGCCTCCTCCATGTCTGAGGAGGCCAGTTTTCCCTTTTCATTTACCATGGGGGGTACACTCTCTTTTGCCTGTCTCTTATGATCTGTAGAATCCCTTCTTGTTATTTATCACATACCTTGCCAAGCTTAATTACATCTGCACCTCAGCTTTCCTGATCTCATCCCTGCACATCTGAATAGTAAATAGTGAATAACATTACAGTATATTTTCTTTTAATTTGAATATTTTTCCTTTACACTTCCTTTAAAAAAAAAAGTCTGATTTCAGGAATGACAGCAAAGATAACTCTTGGTTCATTAACACGAAAAAAATAAACAAGTGAAGCAGTAACATCGGTTTCTGCCTTATGTGAACGTACTGTGACCAAAAAAGATTTTTGAAATCAGTTGCACTTTCAAAACTTGAGTGAGTAGCAGTGCATCAAGCTGATAATGTAGGCTGGGCCCCTGGAAAGTACTTCACTTTATTATTTCAAAACGGTTACTGCCGTTAATAAAGTACAGAACTGTGGAAGATCAGCTTCTCAGAAGACAAAAGGTCAGACTGTGAAACTTTTCCTTGCCATTTTCCAGAACAACTTCATTGTATTAACTTGTGTAAGAGAAGGGGTGCATACCCATTGAATTCCTTTGGGTAATGTTACTTACCTAAATTTTTAGTTGATTTATTAATTTATTAAATTTTATATTGATCACAACATAGCAAGTGAAAAATATTACTTCTTGGATAGTTTATACATATATTTGCAATGCTGTAATGACTACCAGCAAACCAGCGTACTGAAATGGAAAATGTAGCTCATTTTTGCAAGGTGAGTGTATTTATTGTACAGGTTTGATATTACAGTTATACATGGACAGAACAACCAGACACATCTCGTAGCTGTTGTTCTTAATTTGACCTTTTTTGGCATGTTACCTAAAAGCTATAATCAAATCATGTTAATACACAGAGAAGCTCAAAAAGGATGGTAAAATATTGCTAAATTTATAATATGTAGGCTAAGCGTTGCTAATATTGTCAGAACATATTATGCAGTAAAGTCTCCTTGCGCTAGAAGTTTCTCAAAAGGGAAACAAAAAAGTAATGAGGAAGGAAAATAGAGAAAAGGAACTACAATTATTTCTAAAAATTAGTATTTTTAATTTCAAAAACGTACTCAAACATTTGGCTACAGATCTAATTTAAAATTGAAATTTGTCATGTGCAAGAAGTTATTTATAGTATGTCTTATAATTATCTATAAGATGAAGGTATATATTTTGTAAACAATTATCTCTTCTTTCTTCTAGATGAAAGTGTTCATTATTTTGGGAATTTCAGCAGCTATTGCCTTCACAGCTGTTTTCTTTTCTTTCCTTCAGATAGGCAAAGATGTCCTCTTTGGTAAGTAATAGATAAAATACATATTATTTTCTTTCATCAGTGATTACTGTTAAAGTGAAAATACACTCAGACTGCAGACGGTTTAGCAATAGCAGTTTAAGTTAATCTTTTTTTTTTTATGAGCAAAATGCACTGACTTCTGAGAGAATTATCTTGTGAGTATTTTCTTTTAAAATACAGCTTCACAACTTGACAAGGAAAAACAAAGGATGTGCAAGTATCTCAATTATGTATGTGTGTATGTCTAGGAGTGATTTAGTTTTCTTAGTGGCATCCACATGTCAGATGAAATGTTTAGAAGCACAATTGCTGGAGCTCTTTCCCAGAGTACTGATCACCACATTTCCTCACCCTGGCCTTCAGCCAATTGGCATGAGATGTACTCCACTGGCATCATGCTGCTGGCCCCCAAGGCTCCCTGTCTCTGGTGGGTCAGTTTCCACTGGCACCCTGTGGTTACTGAGGGGATTTTAGAGCATCTCGGACTGCAGATGTTCAAACAATCAAATCTCATCTTTTTAAACACTAGAGCTATTTAATTTGCAACTGTTCAATCCAAATTAGTGAGATCTAGTAGATTAGTACAGTAGATACAAGATTGAATTTTAAAAGGATAATTTTGAAGAGACTGCTTTTATGTTAGAGAGTGGCAGAGATTGTGAAGAAACAGTTTTTCAATATTTACATTCTCTTAATTGATTTTATAGCTGTAGATATGGTTTGGAAGGGAAAGTCCTTAGAAATATTTTCATCTGAAGTTATTGCAGAATAACAAATAAAGTAAAATGATATCTAGATCATGAAATAAATAAAAAAAAAAAAGCCATGAACCGATTCCCAGTACTTTACTTTAGATGATAACTAGTTTTTGGACCACCTCTGTGAAACAGAGGATCAGATCTGTTTTCCATAGTGGATTCTCTGTTTGATGCTCCCACAGTAATTTGGAAAGATATGGTCTAAAATGAGGTTATATTTTGAGTTAATTAATACAAAATGAATATATATGGACTGTGAATAAATGGGGTAGAAAGAAAGACTGCGGAATTCAGGTACAGCAGATGGATCTTCTCTTCTAGATTACAGTCTAAATCAGTACTACATGATGGACAATATTTTCAGTAAAATATATTTTTCAGAGATAAAACTCTTAAAGGTAATTAAAAATCTTGCAATATTACATTCTAAAAAACTATATGACCTATAAAGACCAGTCTTGATCTTTAACTTAGACTTAAAAACATTTTCAGATGTAACAAATCTGAATAACATTGAATGAATCATTTGAACATTTTACCTTATAGAGGGAGGGAGGGAGGGAAAGGAAAGGAAAGGAGAAAGGAAAGGAAAG
>WBMW01002816.1:0-19022 GCA_013396635.1 Penelope pileata | reverse complement strand
TTTTTCTCTTCTTTTCTCTTCTTTTCCTTTTCTTTTTTCTTTCATTCGTTCTTTCGTTCCTTCTTTCTCACTCTCTCTCTTTCTCTCTTTCTTTCTCTCTCTCTTTCTCTTTCTTTCTTTCTTTCTTTCTTTTCCTTCCTTCCTTCCTTTCCTTCCTTTCCTTCCTTTGCTTCCTTTCCTTCCTTTCCTTCCTTTGCTTCCTTTCCTTCCTTTCCTTCCTTTGCTTCCTTTCCTTCCTTTCCTTCCTTTGCTTCCTTTCCTTCCTTTCCTTCCTTTGCTTCCTTTCCTTCCTTTCCTTCCTTTGCTTCCTTTCCTTCCTTTCCTTCCTTTGCTTCCTTTCCTTCCTTTCCTTCCTTTGCTTCCTTTCCTTCCTTTCCTTCCTTTGCTTCCTTTCCTTCCTTTCCTTCCTTTGCTTCCTTTCCTTCCTTTCCTTCCTTTGCTTCCTTTCCTTCCTTTCCTTCCTTTGCTTCCTTTCCTTCCTTTCCTTCCTTTGCTTCCTTTCCTTCCTTTCCTTCCTTTGCTTCCTTTCCTTCCTTTCCTTCCTTTGTTTCTTTTCTTTCCTTCTTTAGTGTGTGGTGCATTTCAGTAGTGATGACAATGACATGGGTCACCTCTGCTGGCGCAGATTTTTATTTCTATGGCATGCAGACCATCAAATAATGTTGCTCTTTTTTGCAGTTTCCATGGAAACAAATGGGAGGCATTATTTTTGGAGCAACCTATTTATATCTATTTATATAACTATATGCTTATTAGCTATCTGAATGACTATTAATTACTAGTTGTCTACTTTTACCCTAATATGAGCAGGAATTATTTCCTGCAAAACCCAATTTAAAAGATGTAACCATATTTTCTGAATCCAGCAATTCAATGAGGATGTAAAATAGAGAATAGGAGTCCTTTTGAGTATAAAGATAAATTATATTTATATTTAGCCTCAGGATACATAGGCAAAAGGTCACAAACTGAAATGTGGGCTGCAATCGTGCAAGGCTACAGGGCTGTAAATGTAAAACCATTATCATTACACAGACTAAAGCACTCTACAACATTCAGAATGAACAGTGGTAACATTTTGCAGTTTTATTATTCATTCAGTCAGTTTTTATGAGATTAATCAGTTTTTCTGCATCACAAGTCATTTGTAAGAAACATGCATGTTAAGCTCTGTGTTGAAAGGACATAACCTGAGATGCATCAATGTTACAAATCTATGTGGATATCCATAAATTCCCCCAGGCACTTACAGAATTGCTTGGAATCTGAACTAACAGCTAATATAATATTTGCACTGACAACTCTATCAGAGCTTGAAAACATTGGCCAAGCAGCCGAACTTGAGCACACAACTGAAGCTTCTAATCTGCAGGCATTGCTGCTGTAGTCTTTCTTTCCATCTCTGGAGAGAAAAACTGTTGTGTGTAAGGTAAAACATCTTTTTCTTTTTGGTGACTCTAATAATACAAAGAAGTGTATAGAGGTTTCTAAAATTGTCTGGGGTAACTAAGACCCATGGAGTCTAATTAGTTTTTAGTTGCTGTGTTCAACTTTGTATAGTTTTATGCTTGTATCAAACCAGTGTTTAAATCTGTCTCTCACATTTGTAGTATTTTAGACTCTGCTCAGAATGTCTGTAAAAGGTACAAGGTAACAAAAAAACAAACAAAAACAAACAAAGAACAAAAAAAAGACATTGAAACCATCAGGGTAGATCTTAATTTAATCTAAAACTTTGCTAGTGCCTTGAAATACCTTAAGCTTTGCTGAAATACATCAGGTGAAAAAGTCCATCATACTATAATGTAAACAACGTGTTCTGTAATGTAAGCCAACTTCAATGACTTCAAAAGTTAACAAAAGCTACCAGTTTATACTTTTCTGTGTTTCACAGCTGCAGCGTTCAAGAGGAAAACATTTGATTATATTAATTATTTTAGACACCCAGTAGGAATGTGCCGCTGTGCTTTAGGTCAGTGAATCCTGCATTTCACAGATGACATTTAAAAACAAAATTCACATTGTTGACCTACAAGAAAAAATCTGGTAAAATATGTTTAAAAGTGAGTATGAAATTTGTTTACAGAACCTTTGTTTAATCAGTTTGCATATTTGGGACAAATCAGCTCAATTATAAAATATATATTTTGTAATCACTGAGTTTATTTTTACATGAATTCCTGGAACAAAGGCATAGCAGAACAGCATAATTGTGGCCTTCTGTGGAGAATATCATCATGACATCAAACATTCCCAGTAGGATCATTATCCACTTTCACTAGTAACACATATCAACTGATTTTACTTTTCTTTGTATCTGAAGGCATATGTGTGGATAATAAGCAAAATAAATGTACAATACTATTTTTTAATGAAGAGAACTGGAAGGTAAGGTTCACCCAGACTTATTTTGTCTGTTCATTTTTATCCCGACTTGAACAGCACTGATTTGTGTGGTTTTTTTTAGTGTTTAGCACAAAGAAAGGGATTCAATGGCAGAGAAATTACAGGTACTAAAAAAAAGAAAGACACAGTGCAATTAACATCCTCTAATCTTAGCTTTCTGAGGTAGTGATATTTTTACTGTAAGGTTTTTATTTGGGCATCTAGAAGGTATTTTATCTGTCAGATTTCTGTTTCATTTTCTGCCTTTAACAATTTTATCAGGCAAGGGCCTGATGGTTAGTCTAAAGTTCTAATGCTGTAGGAGTTGAAGGTTTGAATATTCCTTACTGGGGAAAGGATGACCAATCCTGACTGAACCCATTGACTGTGAAAAGAAATTGAGATGTTTCATTTAGGATGGCTGCTTCACTTAAATACAAGCTAGGTGTCCAGTTTAGTGGCAGTGGTTTTCTCACAAGCTTTCTATGTTTGCCAGAAGTAATGTCCACGGTATTTCAGAATAATGTGATACATGACAGAAACCAATTATTAAATTATCATATGACATTCATTCACATAGTTATTTCTACCTGCAGCTAGGCAAAGCATGAAACTAACATTCAAAAGACATAAATCTGGATAGTAAGCAACATCTTAAAATTCCAGGTGCCTTCTAAGAGAGCTAAAACGTAATCCAGATTGTGCAATTCTAGTATCATAATCAAATTTGACTGTTCTATAAAGGTGTAATAATACTGAATTCTCATCATTTTATCTACCCTAGACAAGACATTTTTAACTCATGCAAGATTCTAAGACATTAACATGTTTAACAGAATAATAAAAAGGCATCTGAGATGTGTTTTACTAAAGTAGTATTCCAGTGAGCTACTAAAATATAAAAGTAATCAGGAGAAAAATCACTAGTTAAGCAGCAAAATTAACATTTCATTATTTTTAATTGAGTGAAATAGCACTACACTATGTGCAGTATTTTATGCAATTTCAGTAGAGACAAATCAACTGTAACTAATTTGAATGCTCCATTGAAACATACTTCAACCTTCGAATGTGAATTGTTGTGGATAATTAGGTGTATTACTCTACCATATAGCTTGGCAAATTGAGTCATTTCAGTATGCTAGAGATCAATGAAGTATTAATAAAGTAATTGTTCCCTCTTTAGCATCCCAATTGACATATAAATGTGTTTTAACATGCTGTATTTCTACTGTCAGGAACAACTGGGTACATTTCTAAAACTGCATTTCTTCTTGTTAATATCTATACATATCTAGTATTTATAAAATTTATTGTGCAGGCCATGTAAAATATAATGAGAAACAAACAAAAAAAACACCCACACCTAAAATATTCTCTGCTCAGGGAAAATGCAGTAGAAGTGTTCATGATAGAAGAAGTCACAGGATCACAGGATCACACAGAATCACAGAATTGTAGGGGTTGGAAGGGACCTCAAGAGATCATCGAGTCCAACCCCAAAAAATTAACAGTGAAAATTAACTGTGTAAAGCCCAGGATTCATTGACTAAACTAAAATAAAAAGTACCATGAGTAATCTTCTGACCCTCTAATCAAGGATGACCTGGCTGCTGTCTAAGTTCTTTTACACTTTAACACTTATCTAAGCCAATTTATTCCCCTACCCCCTTCCAGAAACGCTGGCTGCAGGACGGCAAACTGGCCTGCACTAATCCCAAGGCGTACCCAGCCAGGAGACCTTTAGAGAAATGCTAGTTGATGTTAAGAACTAAATGCATACCAGTGCTTGGGCTTGTTCATCGGCCGTCCCGAAGTATAGGTGCAACTAGAAGGAACACTGCTGCTGCATTCAACAACTTAATCCATCATTCCCCTTTCAACCATCTTTTCTCCTTAGGTCTTGTTAAATGGTCACCTCTGTATGACTAGCATTCATTTTTCTTTTAAACTTTTATTGTAGAGCTGCTTTATATTCTCCTAAATCTTGATTTCCTAGCTATTGCTCTGTATGAGCATCTTTTTAAAAATGGAAGAGCCTTTAAGATTGTATCAGACACAAAGTGGTTTCATTATCAGGAAGTCACAACAGAGGCAAATATTTCAAATATATCATCAAAAGGTAACCCACATACATTAGAAACATAAGTCAGATAACATCCCTTCAGGTTAAATTGATGTTGACATACATGAAGACCAATAGATTTGCAAAGACTGTTATGTGAACATCTTGTTACAAGAAAATATTGTCCTGTGGCTGATGATTTTTTTACATTCAGAATTATACAGATGTGAAGGTTCTTTTGTGTGATTTTTTTTTTTGCTTCTTTGTTTTGTTTTCCAAGGGAACATCCTAGATGGGGAACATCCAACATAGCCTTAGCTAGATGGCTCCCACCAGCCTACGAAGATGGACTCAGCCAACCTCGAGGATGGGATCCCAGCATCCAATACAATGGAGTTCAGCTACCCCCGGTTAGAAAGTGCACCATGTGAAACATTGGCTATAACCATATCTGCTACTTAAGACCTCCATTTACATCAGTAAATCAAACAGCAAAAGAAGCTGTATGGTAGTGGAGAGCAGGCAGGGCTTGCACCTGTCAGAAGGCAGCCAGCAGAGAAAGGGTGGTGATTGCTCAGCCTAGAGAACAGGAGCTACAGGGTGGATCTAGTCACAGTTCACGCTTATTGAAGAGGCCATTACAGAGAAGAGGAAGGTGTATTCTCCGTAAGAATGCACATTGATTAGGCAAGAGGCAACAGTTACAAAAGTTGCTCCATATTTTGTGGTTATGTGAGAAAAAACTTTTGTTGTGAAAACAAATGTCACAATAAACTGGCTAGACTACTTCTGGAGTGTCCCTCTTGGGAAATACCCAAGAGCCAAGAGCTTGGTGGGACTCCGAATAACATAATTCCTTCTTGTGGTCTCCAGAATTTCCTTCCAACCTAGACTTGCTGAAGACTTTAGCACTCTTTTTTCACTAATTCCCTTTATTCAGGAATGGAGGAATGGGGGAAGACAAGGATGGGTGTTAAATAGATAAATATAAAGCATGTATAACATATGCAACATATATTATGTGTGTACAAATGTACAACATTGCCTCTTTGGTTAGCATACCTTAGCTGAAAAGTATTATTATCAAATCAGAATTCCATTTTTCAGAAATCTCAGGTCACTGAGCTAAGAAGACATTACAACATTTATGAATCTTAGTAGCCCATATGCTTAGAAAATAGCAGTCTTTCTGTAGAGGGAAGTTAGAACAAAAAATATTTGCATAGAGGACTGGGTGAAAAATTCCCCAGTGCAGTGTACAATGCTTTGAGCTGGATTTACTATTTCTGTTTTTTCATCATTGCTTAAAACCTGACTTTTAATGGACTCAAAGTCTTGTTATTTTAACCACCGTATGTTTAATAAGGATGAGGAAGAGAATTTAATGTTAATGTCACCTTCAGCTCAAGTTATTAATTAAATAACATTGTCTCTAAGCTGCATAATTTAGTGCTTGAAGATGAAAATTTGACATTTGCACAAGCAGATTTCCAAGTCATACAAACTACCTATTTTTAGATTCACAAGAGTACATACTTGTGAAGTAAAACACACTAAAAAACCTTATATGGTTGCATAGAATCTGATCATATCTAACAACTAGCAAGCTTCTTTGATTTAATTCAAAGATAGGATAAAACTAGTGCCAGAGGTGTTTTTTCCCATTCACATAAATTCAGCTTTTTTGTATTTTTGACAATCTACCTCATCTTTTAAAAAGGAACAAGTAAATACTGTGAATGTAAGAAATAAATTTGAGGGTTACTAGAAAGTGATTTTAGAACACGGTGTATCTGAGTAATTTAACTACAACAAGAACATCTTCCTAACTGCCAGAAAAAAGTTTGTGATTTGTGACTACCAAAGCTATTCAAATACTGATATAAGGACTTATATTTCTGTTGAGTGCCGTGCACCTCTGCTCTTGACTACTTCAATATAAAAGCTGATGTTCCTAATAAGTCCCATGTTCCCTCTTGTCCCCACCAATTCTATTTAACTGCATCAGCCTTATGCATTTGTTATATAGCCTTCATATTTATTGTAGACTTTGACTCTGCTTTATGTGCTGCCCTTTCAACTGCTTGACTCCTAAGTGATTGAATGTTTTGCAGTATGAGGGAGGAATCTGTGAATAGTAATGATATCCTTATCATCACAAACTGACTGCTGGTTCTGCTCCAATGGCTTCAGTTGGTGATTGATGTAGGCTGAGCATACAGTTTAGATGTCTCTGAGATGTCCCTCTCAGAGCATCTGTATCTCTATGCAATTTTCACAGAATTGCTTCAGAAATACATTGCGGCTACTCTTTGCCTGGGAAAATGAAGCAGAGCTTCCACCTACTATGTACTTGCAACCATGCCCGTCTTCTGGGCTGCATAAGCTGCTCCACTTATGCATGAAGCAGCCCAGAGCCTCTGTGTACCCACGCTGATCTGAGGTTCCCCAGCAAAATCATTGTGTTAAAGAAAACAGAATAAATAGGAAGAAAACTTTTAGGCAGTCTAAAAGAACCATGCAGTTTTTAAAATTCTCTGCAAAGGAATAGATCGAAGATACACTGCTCATTTGACAAATACATAGAAAAACTTAACTGAAACATCTTAAATCTGCATTAAGCACAGGTATCTCAGCTCCTGAATGGCACTCAATCTGTCAGATTTTGTTTGTTGTTCTTGTTGTTGGCTCTTTTTCTTTTTTTTTCTCTTTAATCAAGCCATTAAAAGTACTCTACAACATAAAGTATTCCAAACAGAGGTTGTGGGAGGAGATAGATTTTATTACTGCTTCTCCTGCTCTTTAATGTTTTATTAGGTTGAGAGAAGTAAATGCTACTTGGCATTCAAGGTAAATGAGTTCTTTTCCCAGGTTCGGGAAGTGACAAGAAAGATTATTCATGCATCTAATGAGGCTGTTACCGAAGACAACCTATATTCTGATATCATTATGGTGTGGGGACAATACATAGACCATGACATTTCATTCACACCTCAGAGCATGAGTAGAACCACGTTTTTAACAGGAATGGAGTGCCAAATGACATGTGAAAAACAAAATCCATGTTTTCCAATAAAGGTAAGATTATTAATGAATTTCTTCAAGAGAAATTCCAGACTCTAGACAGGTGAGTAACATAAAATACATTAGAGATGTACATATGCTAAAACAATTACAAGGGAAATTGATAAATCATCAATAATACAGCAGATGGTGATAGAAATATCGAAACCCAGTTCAATTATTAAATGAAACAGGTACATATTTAAATTGCTTTACAGAGATTATAAACTACACTACAGTGCTTAGTACAAATATATTTTTCTACCTCTCATGTTTATGCTGCAGACAAACCTTATGTCTCCTCCAGTGTTATTGTTCTCATACTTCAAGGTTCTGAATTCCATCAAGGAAAATAGAGAAATAGTTATAAATAATTTTATTTTTAAACTACCAGCTAGGTAAAGTGAAAGAATCTCGCCTTTAGTCAGTGCAAGCAAAGATATTTCCAGCAGCTAATGCAAACTTTTGAAGAGGGCTATCTTTTCAATGTACATATAAAACTATCTTCAGTGAGTTGCTGAAACTTATATACATCACATCTTTGCTTTGGGTAGATGGAAGATAGGAATTCAAAGCTTGTTAGGGAGATAGAAGGAACTTAAATTGGTATAGGTATATAATCCTATGTTCTTGTCTGATTAATTTGAAAGTATGACCATTCGTTCACTCACGCAACTAGCAAAGTCAAAACACTTTTTTTATTTCCCAGAACACAGACTGACCATCTCCTCATGCTGCAGGAGAGCTCCATGCTCATCACAATCCTTGAACTGAGGCCTGAATTTTTGTCCAGATCAAACTAAATTACTTTCCATAGGGCTTGTGCTTGATTACTGACCAGCTTTCTTATGCACTGAAATTTGCATAGGTTGCAAGTTCCATCAGAGTAGAATAATCTTTTCCCTAACAAACTGTAACTGATGAGTATGCCATAGTCTCCTTTTGCCTTAACTGCCTCATTCCACTTCCATTAAGCATGAAGGAAAAGAATCTTCTTACTGTAATGAGAACTGAACTATGCCCTGTGTTGAAAGGTAACTCATCTTCCATTCAATGAGATAATAAGACCCTACAGAGGGATCTGAATAGGCTGGATTGATGGGCTGAGGCTAATTGCATGAGCTTCAGCAAGACCAAGTGCCGGGTCTTGCACTTTCATCACAGCAACCCCATGCATCACTACAGGCTTGGGGCAGAGTGGCTGAAAAGCTGCATGAAGAAAAAGAGCCTGGGGGGTGTTCATTGATAGCCGGCTTAACATGAGCCAGCAGTGTGCCCAAATGGCCAAGAAGGCCAATGGCATCCTGTCTTGTATCAGAAATAGTGTAGCCAGCAGGTCTAAGGAGGTCATCATTGATCTGTACTTGGCACTGGTGAGGCTGTACCTCAAGTACTGTATTCAGTTTTGAGCCCCCCATTACAAGAAAGACTTTGAGGCCCTAGAACATTTCAAAGAAGGGCTGGTGAAGTGTCTGGAGCACAAATTTTTATGAAGAGTGGCTGAGGGAACTAGTATTTCTTAGTCTGTAGAAGAGGAGGCTCAGGGGAGATGATATCACTCTCTACAACTCCCAGAAAGGAGGTTTTAGTGAGGTGGGAGTTGACCTCTTCTTCCAGGTAACTAGCAATAGGACTAGAGGGAATGGCCTCAACTTGCACCAGGGGAGGTTCAGGTTGGATATTACGAAAAGCTTCTCCTAAAGAGTGATCAGGCACTGGAACAAGCTGCCCAGGAAGGTGGTGGAGTCCCCATCCCTGGAGATGTTCAAGATAAGTCTAGATGTGGTACTAAGGGACATGCATTGGTGGGCATGATGGTGACGGATTGATGATTGGACTGGATGATCTTAGTGATCTTTTCCAATCTAAGTGATTCTATGATTCTATGATCTGGACCCTAAGGAATGCTAAGTGAAATTAATGACTGCCTGAGATTTTACTACAGACAGGTAAATTTATTCTCTTACTCAGGAGATTTGGACTTTTCAAAGTTGGCAGTCTTAGCGTGAGAGAGTTTAGAAGGAGAACAGACATCTTAAAGCATCAAATTTTCAGGACACATCTTAAGTATCACATGTATGAGTGATTGGCTAACCGGTGATTCTTCCATAGTCCTGATAAAAATCTATGGATTTCTATCTGCTTCAAATTTCCGTCTTCTGGCAAATATATGATTTCCTGTATTTATGCTCTTAATGTAGCCTTAGAAACATTCCCATTCCTAAAGTCTTATTAGGAGATGCTAGAGCACAAAGCCTGTCCCTGACAAGCACTACTTCACCTGACGTGATGAAGGAGGTGGAGTGTAACTCCACTGTATGACACAACATGAATATGCATTGTATCTCATTTTTTAAAAAAATGGCTTTCTTACTATACTGAAGATATAAAATTGCAGAAGTCTTTGAAAGGTGTTTTTTACATGACATATGTGAAATTGATGTTGAACTTTAACTTCAAAAACCCCTCATTCTCATTACTAAATAGACTTTTAAGTGGAGAACAGATTCATACTGTTGTTCTTCGTTTGAATCAAATGTAAATCATCCAGACCACAGAAATCTAGTCATCGAACCCTGACTAGTTCAAGCTGCCTAGAAATCCCATCTCCTCAAAAAGGAAGCAGTTTAAGGGATCTTCTAAAAAGAACTCCAGAGCTAACCCTACCCATGTGACAGTGGCATTGCTGTACAGGAAGAAGATGCTGTAAACAAAGAACATAATTCATATTTCTATCTTGAAGTTGTGAAGAGTTTCATCACTGAGGGTATTTCTACATGCTCATGAAGACAAGTTACATGTGCATTTCCTAAATTTAGTTCTGAATCTGACCTAGGAGCTTCTCCTTCTCAATAATATAGCCTAGCTGGGGAGTGGGGTCATGACATACTCATGGTCACCTTTGGGATTCAGTATCTGATAACCAGAATGGCCACAGGAGAGACAAAGAAATTCAGATGCAATCCTGAAAGTTTTAGATAGATTTCCTGACTTGTGGATTCGTTACCGTAGTCCCACGAATCTTTCAGCCTCTTTTTGTTAGTCTGTTATTCACGCAGAGAGACAGATATGAAGCTGGTGATTCTTTCACTTCTATTATATATCTAGTATTTTGTGACTGCTTTTGTCAAAAACAAAGAATAGACACTGTATTAATAAAAGGAGGGAGGAAGAATTACAGCAGTTTCCTAATGTGACCAGAGGAACTATTTTGTGAACTCTGAAACAAAATGCTAATAATATATCCCCCTAGAACTGACACTCTCCTGAAATCTTCTGTAAAGCTGATATGCACGTGTTAAATATTAGGAAAACAGACGTGTTATGTTTCATACATTCATTTTCTATATGAAGAAAGTGCAGCTTGTTTCCAAAGGTAATGAAACCAATACTGTATTATCCAACAAGGCAAACACAGAGGATGCTGTTCGCACTCTTGCAGTGTTCCTAGAACAGCAGCACCCAAGGGAAAATTCATCCACTGGAGAGGACAAATGTGTTCAACCATACAGCTTCTTCCAGAACTTTCACCAGGGAAAGGCAGCTCCTTGCTGTGCAGGTTAGGGAAGCTGTCTGGCAAATGTTTTGAGTCGATGCAGTTCAGTGACAGATTGAAAGTTGCAGAAGTTCATTAATATTAATAACAAGTGTCAGTAAATTATTTATAGGGTAGCAGAAAACATTATGATTTTCTGTTCTGGCTATTAAATAATAAAGGCTATACAGTCTCTCAGTGAGTCTCACATCCCGGTACATTCTTTGGAATCCCATAGTATGAATAATAATAATAAACTAGTTATTATTATAATTTTAAAAAATATTATTTATTTAAAATTTATAAAAATATTATTTATTTAAAATTATTAAATAATAATTTTTAAAAATAATGATTATTTTTAAAGCAGCCTGACACATGGAACTGGGATGTTGAGATAACTTGTCATTCCTCTGATAATTGTTTCAGGTTAGGGCTGAGATACATTAGAAAGACTTCTATAGGAGAACTACCATCTTTAGTCAGTATTAATTACATTGCTGACAGTAAGATAAGCATAGCATACACATATAGTAAGATACAATCCTGAAATGCTTTCATTCAGTTAGTTCAGCTACAGAAAATATGGAAAAGGAAGAGGCACAGAAAAGTGAGGTGATTTGCAGAAGGTGACATGTAACATGACAGGTTCCTGTCTCAGCTACAAGCAGATCAGTCTGTATGTTCAACAGCCAGCAAAGTGGGCACCTGCCTTTTTTTCTGTATTTCAGAGGTAGCAACTTGCTATCAGATGGGGCCACTTGATCTTCTCCAAGATTCATGTCCAAAACTACACATTTGTGTTTTCTTTGCTGGCAGAGTTTCCTAACCATAAGATAGTTCACTTTTGTTTAAGTACACCAAAAATTATTCTCAAGGAGACCATTTAACATAGAACAAATTCACAGTAAGAAAGGTTTTTCTTAACAATCTAGACACTGTGGTATCCTGAAACAATTAGTGATTCCTAAACAGTAAAAAAAAAAAAATGCTGTAAGCAGATTCTACCATGCATAACAGTTAACAGTTGACCAGTTGACCAGTTTAAATCAATATGCAGCTGTACCAGGAAAACTGTTGTGGTCAGAGATGGATTTTTTTCTGGTATTTTTCCCTCTAGAATAGTACAAGGCAATGAAAAAATTGATATGAATATTATTCATTAGTACGGGAGAAAAATGTAATTCTGTACACATTTCAGCAGAAAAAAAAGTTTTTTTCTCAGATTATTTTTAATGTCATTTGAATAATAACATAAGGAATCTCTCATTTGCAAATTCAGCTGCTGGCTGCACGCTACTTATCCCATGAAAAAGGAAAATACTACTTTATGCAGTTCTGCCAGTCCCTTAATGTTCATTACTACAGTTTTTCTCCAGTGGGGCACAGAACAATTTGAATTTAAATTGCAGAGGCAGTTAACCAAAGATTATTCAGTATGAACTTCATTCACTGTTGATATGCTTTGTTGTGAGCCTCACTGCTTAACAACTTAAAGGCAGCTCTTACATTTTTCCCAATGATACCTGAATTCTTCCAAGTTTTCCTGTTAACTAGAAGCAGAAGGTATGTATTTGAGTACATTTGTTGTACTCAAATACGTACAACACTATGGCTGCCAAGTTCAGGTTTTTGTAGTGTGAAATGAGCTTCTTGCTTACGCTACCAGCTGAAGAGAAAAAGAAGCCACAATAATAGCAAGAGACTATATTTAATATAGAGAAAAGTACTAAATGGAAAACCCAAGGGAGTAAAGTTACTGATTTTAGCATTCAGTGAAAGAAAAATAAAAACAAATGAGGTATTTCCTTCAAAAATAGCCTACTTCAATTTGTTAAAACCTAAGTAGTGTAGAAATATTCATAGAAGTTCTTTACCAAACAAAACTTGAAAAATAAATGAAATCTTTTCTTAACTTGAATGCTTTATTGATATCAGTCCCTACTGCCACACGTTCTCAGTAGTAGGAAAATATTACTTGGTATACTGAGGTAAGAATATTCTTTAATGAAGTTCATGAATTCCATTCTAAAGTTTCTCTATTACTTTTATCCCCAATTTAATGACTGCTGTCTTTGTTGTTAGAAGTATGAAGAAGAAATTTTATCATTTCATATAACATCTGCAGTATTCACTGTCTTCTGCCAGAGAGTTTTCAAAAATGAACAGCAAATACAGTACAAAGAAAAAGGATTATCTCAGGTGTCTGCACAAGACATTTATTTTCTATTAGTCAAATATTTGAGAACATTTTTGTTTTCAGATATTTATGCAGCTTTAATAAGTGTTATCTATACGTATTTCATGTTGACCATTTGATAAGAATACCCCAGTTTTATATGCCTGGAAACCCAGACTCCACCATTTTGTAGCATTTTTAATTGATGTTAATCTTTTTAAAACTCCTGGAACTGACTCACTGCTGTGGCTAATTGTTGGTGCACAATGAGGAGTTGTTAACATTTGGAAATAATGTGCTTTTCAGAAAAACTAAGTTCATAATGCCAAATGTGCATTAGACAATGAAGATAGATTTTAGTCATTTTGAAACCTGGTGATTTTTTATTTAGCGATGAACTCTGTTCTTTGAAATAGAATTGCTCTTCTAAGCCTTCCTCTTAAATATCCTATGGCGCACATGAAATCTTTCTCCCACTTCTGTCTCTCCCTCCAACATCTCTGCTGCACAATCTACAGCTGTTAAGCTATTCACATACCATTTTAAGTGCTCACCTGGGTCAAAACTTTCAGCTGTCTGATCTGGGCTGTATTCTCCCCTCATACCATTACTTGTACATCAAGATTCCATTAGACATTTTCTGCACATCTCTCTCACGCCCTCTACCTGAATTTCGAGTAACTGACTGAGTGACAGGCTGGTTCAGACTATTGTCCATGCTGACTAGCAGACAAACCTGTATCTCTTGGTTGTTTGTGGTTCAAAGCGCTAGGAAGGCTTTCACTTGGGGAGGAATATGAAAAGTAATCTTTGCATTTTATAAAGGCAGTCAACATTTAAAACTTGCAAGAAAAGCTGTCTCTGTAAAACAATGTGGGAGAATGCTTGTGAGACCAGCAGAAGGCAGAGTGAATAATTATGTATACCTTCTTTAGTGAGGTCATTGGATTAAAATTGAGTATTGAAACAACGTAGTTATGCTCATGCAGACGTTGAAACCCTTCATTACTTTTTTATGTAGACGTGTAAACCTGCTGTGTTACTTGGTGCTCAGCAGAACATAATTTGACCAGATGTTCACTTCTCCCCTGTGATACATTTTGTGATGAATTTTAATTGGGAAGACAGGCTAATTCAGGCATAGAACTGCTCAAAAGGTGTTACATCAGTAACATGATCTTACGATAGAGAAAAGGTTGTGATTTTTTTTTTGTCTTTTCTTAAAAGTGATTGAATCGTCTTTTCACTTAAATCTAAGGGGAAAGAAGATCATCTTTATGAGTTTAGAGAATGTCACATTAGTAGATTAGATCTGGAAAACAACTGAAAATAGATACAAGGGATGGAAATAGTTATACAAACCTTAATTCAACAACCACAGCTATGTTGCCTTCAGCTCAGAAAATACATGTTTTTGTTACACAGATAACAGCCAATGACACGTTATCCGCAAGGATGGATTGCTTGCCCTTCTATCGCTCTTCTCCTGCATGTGGCACTGATGATCATAGTATTCTCTTTGGAAATCTAACAGCCCTAAATCCAAGACAACAGATTAATGGTTTAACCTCTTTCCTTGATGCTTCTACTGTGTATGGAAGCACCTCCACTGTTGAAAACAAGCTGAGGAATTTAACAAGTGAAGAAGGCCTTCTCAGAGTAAACAGTAAATATCGCGATAATGGTCGAGAATACCTGCCTTTTACAGACCGGGTTCCATCACCTTGTGCACAGGACTCAAATGCAAATGAAGATGAAAGGATTGAATGCTTTATGGCTGGGGACAGCCGATCGAGTGAGGTCACATCGTTGGCAGCCATGCACACACTGTGGCTGAGAGAGCACAACCGTCTGGCCCGAGCCCTCAAAGCCATCAATAGCCACTGGAGTGCTGAGACCGTCTACCAAGAAGCAAGGAAAATTGTTGGAGCTCTTCATCAGGTGGGCTGCGTATTTGCTTACTGACACATTGCAGTGAATATCTTAGAGAAGAATCAATCACAGAACTTAAATATGTTTCTGTGAGTGGTTTTGGAGATCATGATACGTTCTCTGTGCAATTCTTTCTATGTTTCCAATCTGGCACTGTCCTACACTTTCCTGAATACAGTGCTCTTCTTCTTGGTTTCCCCCAGATATCAGCACTCTGAGTTTATAGCAATTTCTAATCTTCTTCATATTTCTGCACATTTCTCCCATGTCTGTTTTGTCCGTTGAAGTCTAAAGAGGCCTTTCCAGATGAATTTCTGCATAGGTTGATTTTTTTTTTAAAAAAAGGAAACAATTAAAGAGCTATATAAACAAATATTTTCCCTGTGTAAAATGCTTTTGATAGTTCTCAATGCTACATTAATGTATAAACTTCAAGGTCTGATCTCTATAGGATATATATCTGTAAGAGAACAGGGTAGAAAACAATATGGTAAAAGTACAGAAGAGTCAAAAGAATGTTTATTGTAGACCTGTGAATGGAAAAAATTATTTCTGCTCAGTGTTTTCTTTTTTTCTTTTTCTTTTTTCTTTTTCATTTTTCTTTTTTTTTTCTTTTTCTTTTTCTTTTTTTCTTTTTTCTTCCTGAAATAGTTATGCAGGCTTCAACTTTTATTTTCCTCACAATTTTAATTTTCTCAAATGCTCAATGTGGACAGCTTCTTATCCTGCACAACATAGTAAAAACTGCAGCAATGAAGCACAAAGTTCAGTCAGATAAGCACACTGGTCAGCAAACTCTTTAAGCTCAAACAACCCCTTTTATCTCCTTTTCCCTCTGTTTTCCCATGTTTGTTCCTCTGCAGTCCACCTCAGCCTCTCCGCTTTCCCACCTTTATTCCTGTTCCTGAATACCCCAGTGTCTCACATATTCCAATAGTCCCCTTAAAACATCACATACCAAGTTCTACACAGATTCTCTCCTTACATCCCACAGTGAGTCCTACCTCCTGTAGACCATCACTCCTTTAGCTTGCACAAAATACAGGGGACAGTTTCTTTCCCCAGGTCTGGGGTCTGGCCACTGTCTTTGGTTATCTCAGCAAACAGCTTGTCCCACAAGACCCTTTTTGATTGCTTGGGTACTCAGATTATACCATCTGACATTCTCCTCCAATTCTCAGCAGGGCTTTTTTGTTAATGGAGACTTACCATTTATGCTATATCAGAACTAGAATAAACTGAAAGCAAGATGACTTTAATATGCTTTCTGATTCTTAGAAACAGATTATTTGTTATCAAAATATGACATTTTTGAAGGTTCATTGGAGGAGAGGGTAGGAAAATTTCACTATTAGAACAGCACACTTTTCTTTTTTCAGAAGTTTTAGTCAAGAGAAAAATTAGAAATTTGGAAAAATCTTGCATTCTTTTTTTAATATTTTATTTACATTTATCATGCTGTTTCCCTTGATGTAAATATGCTATTTGCTTCAAATAATTGCACTGATGGGTCAGAATCGTTGTGAATCCAAAAGCAGACCTTTATGTGTTCAAGTACTTCTGAAACTATGTCCAGTAACATTATGGCGTGAAAGGAAATTCTTTGTGCAAAGCATTATACCATATAAATTGAGGCTACTCATTATCTCTACCAGCATCACAGACTAATGAGATTTGCTTATGGATCGTTAGAATTGTGTTTCGGTTATATCTGGCTGGTTCAGAGATATTCATTCAAGAGAGATAATTGGAGTATCTCTATTAATGTGGAATGTTGAACAGCACACTAGTGATAGCTCTAGTTGAAGGTACCTTGAGACTTCCACTCTAAAATTTCATTTCAGTTGCTAGGCATTTCTCAAATTGTCTCGCTTTCGAATGAAGACTTCCAAGTGTAACTTTGCCTGTGGTTGTGTAATTATAGAGAATTGAACAAAAAACCTTCCTTTCTTTCTAGACTAAGGAGAATGAAAACTATCTCTCTACAACATACTTTTCCTCCTAGATATTTTTGGCATCATAAACAGCTCTAGTGGCAAGAGTTTAATAATAGAAGTTTGACAAAATTACCAAACATACCAATTGCCTTTTGATAACCTGGACAAAATACATTTTTGGATTGCATTGTACTCATGTTTTGCATATAAGCAGTGGTTTACATGAGCCACAACAATGGTTAATTCAATTCTCTTATCTTTTTGTGAATGATACATGCTGAACTCTAAACTATTAACACTACAGCATTCTGTAGTAAAAATATATACCCTGAATATATAGTGTTTTATGAAAAAAGACATTTTTTCATTGTCATCTGCAAAATGAAATGAAACTAACTCCTTCTTTCAGTTATTCTTATTTTGTCCTGAGACAACCAAATGAGGAGAACTAGGACACAGAATCATAGAATGATTAAGGTTGGGAGGACTTCTCCTTTTAAGCTATTCATAAGACAATAATTTAAATTTGTTTTTCCTTTAAATGAAGTGTAGACAGAACAGGAAAAAAACACTCAATTATGGAACTGCTACAGTCTTAATATTACTATTTAATTGTCCTGACTTCAGCTGGGACAAAGTTGCTTTTTATTTCATAGTGTCTGGTGTGATGCTATGTTTTGGCTTTGGAAAAGAACAACGATAACACACCAATGTTTTAGTTGTTGCTGAGCAGTGCTGTACAGAGCCAAGAAAATTTCAGTTTCTCAGCTTCTTGTACTGTGCTGCCGGTGAGGGGGTCGAGAAGGCAGAAGTTTTTTGGAAGGGACAGAAGCAGGATAGCTGACCTAAACTAGCCAAAGGAATATACCATGCCATATGACATCATGTAAAAAAAAATTGTAAAATGGTGGGGAGTTGGTCAGGTGAGCAGCTGCTGCTAGGAGACTGGCTGAGCATCAGTCATTAGGTGACTAATTAGGTGACTAATAGTCATGAGTGATTTCTTTCTGCATCACCTGTTGCGTATATACATTTATGCTCATACATATGTGGTTGGTGAATTGAAACTGCGTTCACACGTATAAGTTTTGCTATGATGTGCCATTTCGATTGTTAATGTTGAATGAGGTCATATTAGTCAAAGAGTGATACAGGAGTTTTGTAGATCAATACAATTAAAATTCTCTTTGATTATTATGATTTCAGAGAAAGATCTTCTAATGGTCTTACTGTCAGTTGATCTCAACTGTAGCTGACAAATGCATTTTGTTTTCAGTGTTTCACTTCCTTCTGTACTTCGAATCATAGAATCATAGAAACACTAGGTTGGAAAGGACCTACAAGATCATCTAGTCCAACCATCCTCCTATCACCATTAGTACCCACTAAGCTACTAAATCATATCTCATAGCACCTCATCCAGACGTTTCTTGAACACCGCCACACCGCCAGGGACGGTGACTCCACAGCCTCCCTGGGCAGGCCCTTCCAGTGCCTGACCACTCTTTCAGAGAAAAAGTTTTTCCTTATAGCTAATCTAAATCTCCCCTCGAGCAACTTGTGGCCATTCCCTCTCGTCCTGTCATTAGTTATATGGGAGAAGAGGCCAACCCTCTCCTCATCACAACCTCCCTTCAGGAAGTTGTAGAGTGTGATGAGGTCTCCCCTGAGCCTCCTCTTCTCCAGACTGAACAATCCCAGCTCCCTCAGCCGCTCCTCATAAGACTTGTGCTCTGGACCCCTCACCAGTTTTGTTGCCCTTCTCTGGACACATTCCAGGGCCTCAATGTCTTTCTTGTAGTGAGGGGCCCANTTTGAATACTTCCAGGGAGGGAGCATCAATGACTTCCCTGGGCAACCTGTTCCAGTGTCTCACCACCCTCGCAGTGACTGAGTAACAGAGACTCCTTATATCTAGTCTAAATC
>WBMW01002815.1:799357-825203 GCA_013396635.1 Penelope pileata | reverse complement strand
GTAACTCTTCCCATTTTATAACTCTTCCCATTTCATAACTCTTCCCATTTTATAACTCTGTTTAGTACATTGAGTTTTCCATCAGCAGATCTTCCAGAGAACAACTTCCTTGCATCATTTTTTCCTCGCTGCATCACTTGATCATCTATTTCTTTGAAAAAATTTGCACGCATGGCTATGTAGATGCTTTCCACTGAGTAAAAACCCATTGGGTTTTCTGAGCCCAATCACTAAGTGTGACCACGAGACCTTACATACAACAAATTATGTTTTCATTTAAAAGAAATGAAAAAAATACTTTTCCCCATGGCTCCTAATAGTATTTTGGCATGGAATTCACAACTGTATTCAACTTCAGCAGGGATTTTGCTGGCAGTGTTTTCGTTACTGCTGCGTGTTCCTGATGGGCATGGAGAGTAGCCTGCTCCCATTTGGTGGGCAGCACCACTGCCCACTGCACGGGGTTGGAACTAGATCATCTTCAAGGACCCTTCCAACCTCAGCCATCCCATGGCTCTGTCATCTTTAAGGACCTCTCCAACCCAACCCATTCTATCATTCTGTCATCTTCAAGGACCCTTCCAACCTCAGCCATCCCATGGCTCTGTGATCTTCAAGGACCCTCCCAACCCAACCATTCCATGGCTCTATGATCTTCAAGGCCCCTCCCAACCCAACCATTCCATGCCTCTATGATCTTCAAGGACCCTCCCAACCCAACCGTTCCATGCCTCTATGATCTTCAAGGACCCTCCCAACCCAACCATTCCATGGCTCTATGATCTTCGAGGACCCTCCCAACCCAACCATCCCATGGCTCTGTGATCTTCAAGGCCCCTCCCACCCCAACCATTCCATGGCTCTATGATCTTCAAGGCCCCTCCCAACCCAACCATTCCATGCCTCTATGATCTTCAAGGACCCTCCCAACCCAACCGTTCCATGCCTCTATGATCTTCAAGGACCCTCCCAACCCAACCATTCCATGCCTCTATGATCTTCAAGGACCCTCCCAACCCAACTGTTCCATGGCTGTATGATCTTCGAGGACCCTCCCAACCCAACCATTCCATGCCTCTATGATCTTCAAGGACCCTCCCAACCCAACCGTTCCATGGCTCTATGATACAGGGACAAATTTAAGCCCTGGGAAGCTCCTGACTTCCTACCCTGCGGTTTTGCTGGATCCACAAACCCACTGACAGTGTTTGGGAAGAGAAGTTGGGTGTGAACAGAATATATTGAACACAATATCCAAGAATACTTCTTTCTTAAACCCCAACTCGGTCACAGCAGGTTGTACCCAAAATTAAAACTGATGGAAAACACGTGGAGAAAAATTTCCTTTGTGCTTGAAAGCTTGCTTATTTTTTCACATTTTAAGTTTCAGTGATTTTGTGTTGAGATGTGAAAAAAATGTCAAATAGATCCATAATTACCCAAAACCAGAGAAGAAGGAAGAAAATCCACAAAGTTCATAGTGACGTTACCCAGTGCTGCAGGTCTGATGAGCACAAACCACGGAACAATTGCTGTAAAATTTGTGTTACGTGAAGGCTGTGCATTTTGCAATGCATCGACTTTGCAGTGTAGCGAAAGGTTTGCAGTGCAATGAGACGTTCTCAGCAGCAAAGCCACCTGGTGCAACACATTTGGCTCTGAGCAGAAATGTGCTGAGCATCATCCCCTCTGAAAAAGGCAGCAAGAAGCTGAGTCTGTTCTGTCAACTGCATCCTTTGCTGTCGCTTGCTAATAATTTGACCTCCAATTATTGGGTTAGAAGAATTGATTACGAAGTGAAGTCGCGCTGCTTTGGGGAATTAAGCTGCTTAAGGGGTTTGATGAGATTGATCAGCTCCTGCCAGGGCCAGGGGCTGCCTGCAGAGGTGGGATCCTTGCCCTGTGAATCACAGCTCTGCTAACAGGGTGCACTCAGGGCAGCTTTTGGGGTGGCAGCATCAGGCATCAATCACAGCACTCGGAGCAGGAATCAGAACAAGAACCAGGAGATTATCCTGCTTTAGCTGTGTCATTTATGAGCATGACACAGGCACCTTGATGCCCTATCACTGAGGCCTTCTGAAGTGACTCAGAGCGCTTGCTCTGTTCATCATCCCCCAAGCACTGCGCTTCCCCCAGCTGCTCCCCCCACGTCACCACTTAATTAACCACAAATCGGGATCCAAACTCAAGCTTTTTGGACAATTCGTTTTTCTGTGACTTTCATCTTGCAGGTTCCATTTTCATGGGTTACATTAACTTCAGAATAAAATGAACGAACCCAGGGGGAAAAAAAATCTTCTCTGGGTCAATCAAGGTACCATATGCAAAGATGGACAGGTAATGTTAATGGTTTTAAATGGATGCGTGTTCAGACCGTGCAGCTGGATCTGTACCTGCAGTGGGCAAAGGGAATCCAAAGGGTATACAAAGGGAATCCAAAGGGAAGCCAAAGGGAATCCAAAGGGTATCCAAAGGGAATCCAAAGGGAAGCCAAAGGGAATCCAGAGGGAATCCAAAGGATATCCAAAGGGAATCCAAAGGGAATCCAAAGGGAAGCCAAAGGGTATCCAAAGGGAATCCACAGGGAATCCAAAGGGTATCCAAAGGGAATCCAAAGGGAATCCAAAGGGAATCCAAAGGGAATCCAAAGGGAATCCAAAGGGAATCCAAAGGGAATCCAAAGGGAATCCAAAGGGAATCCAAAGGGAATCCAAAGGGAATCCAAAGGGAATCCAAAGGGAATCCAAAGGGAATCCAAAGGGAATCCAAAGGGAATCCAAAGGGAATCCAAAGGGAATCCAAAGGGAATCCAAAGGGAATCCAAAGGGAATCCAAAGGGAATCCAAAGGGAATCCAAAGGGAATCCAAAGGGAATCCAAAGGGAATCCAAAGGGAATCCAAAGGGAATCCAAAGGGAATCCAAAGGGAATCCAAAGGGAATCCAAAGGGAATCCAAAGGGAATCCAAAGGGAATCCAAAGGGAATCCAAAGGGAATCCAAAGGGAATCCAAAGGGAATCCAAAGGGAATCCAAAGGGAATCCAAAGGGAATCCAAAGGGAATCCAAAGGGAATCCAAAGGGAATCCAAAGGGAATCCAAAGGGAATCCAAAGGGAATCCATCAGCCTTGGTCAAGCTGCACAAAGCCACTACCAGACTCTTTGTGCCAAGCTGTGATTTATTTTCTACATAGAGAAATTGGGGCTTGGTGTCCCTTTCAACCCAAGAGATCCCAAGAAAGAATTCAGCTTTCGACCAGAATATGTCATAAGAAGTGGGAAAGAAGTGAGATTGGGAAAATCCAGACCAAACACTGCTCCTTTGGCTAGGAAGGACAAGGGGCACTAATTCCCAAAGCTGCAAAAGCCCCAAAGGGTGCCCTCCAGGGGCACCTGCATTTCTTTGGCCAGGAATTTGCACTTGGACTAAGTCATCCAAACCTCCTGAAACTCACTGAGCTGCAGAGCCTGGCAGCAGGCAGCAGCAGTGACGTTGCCTTTGGGCTCAGGGTGACACACATGGGTGGATCAGTGCTGGTAGGGAGGGTTCTTCTCTGCCTGTCCTTAGGGTGGTGACACGGGGACAGCGTGGGCAGGAGCACAGGCACTTTGGTCGTGGTGATTTTCAGCAGGAAATGAAGGCCTGCAGAGGGGAGCAGTGCACAGCAGTGATTTCAGACCTGATGGAGGAGGGAGGAGATCAAGCAAGGAACCTCATTAAGGCACATGAAGGCTTCTGGCAGCATGAGGAGCTTATTCAATAAAATAATGGCTTTTGGGAAAACTACGCTAATAGCAGCACTTTTGCAAAAATGTGTTTACAGAGCCACCTTCATGGGTTCCTCCCTTTCTGTCTCGGGATAATGGCTGGGAGGGATTGGAACACCCCTGGCTCGCAGCTGCTGCTCCCTGGCAACACAGCCCAGGAGGAGCAAACAACTCCAGAGCATCCTGCATCCTCCGCACAGGGAGGAGAGCAGTCCCTGCGCAGGGACCTGGAGGCTGCAGGCTGCATTTCCCCGAAGAAAAGCATCTCATGGACTGATTGCAGCAGAGTTATGAAGTCAGGGAGTCTTCAAAGGAGCCAGGCATCCTGCTAGAAGTAATTCCCCATGCACTGTGCTTCTCTAATGCACCATGGTTTGTGCAGCAGGAATCAGGACACAAGAATCAAGGCAGCTGGGGCACCTGCCTTCTTCCATGCTGCAGAAGCTTTGCATCCTCAGGGATCGGTACTGGGACCAGTGCTGTTTCACATCTTTGTCGGTGACATGGACAGTGGGATCGAGTGCACCCTCAGCAAGTTTGCAGATGATGCCAAGCTGTGTGGTGCGGTCGACACGCCAGAGGGAAGGGATGCCATCCAGAGGGACCTGGACAGGCTGGAGAGGTGGGCCCATGCCAACCTCATGGAGTTCAACAAAGCCAAGTGCAAGGTCCTGCACCTGGGTCGGAGCAATCCCAAGCACACATACAGGCTGGGCGGAGAATGGCTTGAGAGTAGCCCTGAGGAGAGGGACTTGGGGGTGTGTGTTGACGAGAAACTCACCATGAGCCGGCAGTGTGCGCTTGCAGCCCAGAAGGCCAACGGGATCCTGGGCTGCATCCAGAGAAGTGTGGCCAGCAGGGCGAGGGAGGTGATTCTGCCCNACAGGTTGCCCAGAGAAGCTGTGGATGCCCCAACCTGGAAGTATTCAAGGCCAGGCTGGATGGGGCTGGGGGCAACCTGGTCTATGGGAGGGGTCCTTGCCCATGGCAGGGGGGCTGGAACAAGATGATCTCTAAGGCCCCTTCCAACCTGAACCATTCTATGATTTTGTGATTCCTTCTTGACCTCTGCAAGGCCATGGAAACACAGCTCAGCCCAGCCCTCCTCTGCCCCTGTGTGCTGTGCCTGCCCTGCTTTACCCACAGCCCAACCAACAACCCAACTGAGTTGGAAGAAACTTTCAAAGGCCATCTGGTTGTGTAACAATTCTGTGTAGTTGCTATATTCTGCTTTCCTTCTTACTCCTCATATTCTTACCACAAGCAGAATTACAGCTCACAACACCCTAACCCCACATTTGTACCCCATGGCTTCTTGTAGACTTCCCCAGGTTTTGTAGTTCTCATAATCTTTACCAATTTCCCTGGGTCAAATGCTCTTCTCCCTCAGCCACCATCGATATATAAGCGATATGAAAAGATTTTTGGAATTTATCCTACAAGCAAAGCTGACTGAATAATCCACCCCAAGCTGTTCTATGATTCTGTGACTATTACACCTCTATTGAGGCAAAAAGATATTTCAGAATAAATATAGTATGGGATTAACGTGAAATAAGAATACTTCTGCTCTCTCCTAAAAAACATTGGAAAAAAGTACACTACTCCTAAACCTGACCATGAAAAGAAAAAAAATTACAGAAAAATGTATCAAAACCTCATCGCCTTCTTCCTCTCCATTGTGTTGTTAGCAAAGAGCAGCCAAGGAGAGAAATCAGCACCAAATGCTCAAAGTTTTCCAAGACAGCATCTTTCCTGTGTGCCTGCAGACGTAGAGCATCATTCAAGTTGGAAAGGACCCCTAAGATCACCAAGTCCAACCGTTGACCCAACCCCACTCATGGAACCATTAACATTGGAAATGCCCTCCAAGGTCCCCAAGCCCAACCCATCCCCCCATGCCCACTGTCCATGTCCCCAAGTGCCACATCTCCATGGGTGGAGCACCTGGAATCTGGTACCTGCATCTTTCCTGTGTGCCTGCAGACGTAGAGCATCATTCAAGTTGGAAAGGACCCCTAAGATCACCAAGTCCCACTGCCAACCCATCCCCACCATGCCCACTCAATCATGAAGGTTGGAGAAGACCTCCAGGATCACCAAGTCCAACCGTTGACCCAACCCCACTCATGGAACCATTAACATTGGAAATGCCCTCCAAGGTCCCCAAGCCCAACCCATCCCCCCATGCCCATTGCCCATGTCCCCAAGTGCCACATCTCCATGGGTGGAGCACCTGGAATCTGGTACCTGCATCTTTCCTGTGTGCCTGCAGACGTAGAGCATCATTCAAGTTGGAAAGGACCCCTAAGATCACCAAGTCCNCCATGTCCCCAAGTGCCACATCTCCATGGGTCTGGGGCATCTCCAGGGACAACGACTCCATCTCTCCCTGGGCAGCTGAGCCAGAGCCTGACCACTTTTTTGGAAAAAAAAAAAATGTTTTTTTTTTTCGCTCAGTAATTTCCAGTCTCTCACTTGCGAGCACCACAAGACGAACACAACATATGCTAGCACGATCCTGGAGCAGCCACTTCCCACTTTTAAAAGAAATATTTCTCACACCTCTCCCAGAATAGCTGCTCGCGGAGTAGCTGTGCACACGAGAGATCATTAGGCACTCGCAACAATTTGTTAAAGTAAATACGGAGGATAATGAAGGCTTAAATGTTCCATCTGACAGATGCGTAAGAAAACACTAATTAGAGTTTTTACACTTAATAAGACTCTTAACCCGCTATCTAAATATTTGCTCTGCATTCATCAGGGGGTGCGCATGCCCACGGGCCAAGAGGCCAAAGGCAGCTTCGTGGTGGTAACGAGGAGCGGCGGAGGAATGGGAAGAGCATCCACCAGCACCCCCAGGGCCGGGGGCTTTCTCTGCTTGGGTGCTAATTGCTCCTTCGCTCTGAGCAAAGGAAATAAATCTTAATGTATTGATCTCGGGTTGGATATTAGGAAAGATTTATTCTCAGAAGAGTGGAGGAGTCCCCATCCCTGGAGATTCCAAGAACCGTGGAGATGTGGCACTTGGGGACGTGGTTCAGTGGGCATGGGGGGATGGGTTGGGGATCCTGGAGGTCTTCTCCAGCCTTCATGGTTCATGATTTCGAGCAACTTCCACATTCCATTAATCGTTGTTCAGTGATGCCGTGTTTGACCACCAGTAGCCAAACACAGCTCTCTCCCAATTGTTCCCAAAACAAAGATCTGTTTGAGGCTGTCAGAAGAGGAAGCCTATTTGGATTAGTCACCCCCTCCTGTTTGATTCCTCCCACACACTCAGATTCCTCCAAGCTCCCTCTCCACCCTGAGCACAAATAAGAGACGGAGCCACAGTCGCTGCGGAGCTCAGAAATGAGCAGTGATTGCTGCATCGGGGCCCGGATTAGCAAACAGCACAGCAAGCTGATAAGCAGCTTCTTCCACCAGCACAAACTGTAACGCAGCAAGCCTAAGCCTGATGGAGGAGATATTTCTTACAGCACAAAGCTGGGAGTGAATTGTTTCAGCAGAAAGCCCCGTGTCGCTCCCCACCTGCATCCCTGCTGCTGCCACAGCTCTGCTCCACCTCCAGCCAACACCAGCAGGACCAACAGATCCTCAGCACCCCCGAGCATCCAAAGTGCAAAATGCCCCCAGATAGAAACTGGAGAGCAGGGCAAATACATCCACACAGCTGCTGGGGCTGCATTTCCCACCCCTGATGCCATCTGTGGTGAAAGAGCTGTGCTGGCCCACCAGAGCTTTGCACACATAAATCCCCTCCGATGGGTCCATCAGTGTGGGGATGGCACCACTGGGTTCACCCATAGTGTTTTCAACATTTTTTAACCTCTGCTGCTTTGGCCTTCCTGGGGAAAAAATGCGAATCGTAGAATCACAGCCAACTTCAAGGCTTTTGCTGGCTCTTTTGCCCCATTTCAGGGGCAACCTTAATGGTTCTACGAGTGGGGTTGGGTCAACAGTTGGACTTGACGATCTTGGAGGTCTTCTCCAGTCTTTGGGATTCTCTGACTGAGTGGGCATGGTGGGATGGGCTGGGGTTGGGCTTGGGGAGCTGAGAGGTCTTTTCCAACCGTGGTGATTCTATGGTTCTAAATTCTCCAAAACTGTTTCAGTGTCTCAACCACTGGGGCATTGCTCAGTGACCAGTAACGAACAGAAATGGCACACGGAGCTCGCAGACAAAATAGGGAACCAAAATGCTTTTGGCAAAATGCTTGCCAAAGAAATGCTGACGTGACTGCATGATAAGGGACATGATAGGGGGCATGATAAGGGACGTGATAAGGGATGTGATAAGGGATGTGATAAGGGATGTGTTGCGTCTCTACAACCCCCATCTCAATCAGAGGAAAGGGTCAGTGCTACCCTTCCCTTCCACACGTGCAAAAATGCTGTCCCACTACTCCCACCTTGCACACAACCTACAATTCTGCATGCAAATACACTCCTTTTTGCAATAAATGTAAAAAATAAATAAATGTAATAAATAAATGTAATAAATAAATGTATGATATATATATACAACCCAACATTCAGGCTTGCAAACACCACTGGAATATTGCTGGACCAGAGGCTACGCTGGAACCAAGGGTGGTGATCCAGATTTTCCTTCCTTGCCTACCCAGGCTCTCTTTTCCTCTCCCCCTATCTCTCCAAGTTCTATTAGAATGTAATGCAAGGCTTATCATAGCTTATTGCCGATAAGGTATAAATATATTAATAAATACGCACTCTACATCTTGTGCCAAGTATCCTAGTGGGATCCAAACACATCTTTTGTTGTTTCAGCTTGATTTGGCCCAAGGGAATTTTGAAACCCCGCTGATCCCATTGGGTCGTGACCAGCAGCCATGGCTGGAAGGGACGCGGAGCCGTTGGCCAACAGCGAGCACCAACGCATGAGTGAGGAAGCACGAAGAGCTGCAGCAGTCAGAGGGGAAGAGAGATCTCTTAATAACCACCCCCACACCCCCAAATTGCTGTGAGGATTTGGGATGGAAATCGCCACGCTGTAATCGATAAAGCCAGAAGTATTTTAAGGTGTGTTTTTAAAAAGGAAAGAAAACGCGGCGAGCGCGGAGCTGGGAGTCGCTTGGGAGAGCAGTCAGAGCACAGCAGGCTGGAAACGAGTGACAGGAACAGCTTCTGTAATTTCAGATTCGTGCAGCAAATCAATGAGAGTAAGGAAACCCGGGCTGCAACGAGAGATTTGTGGGTGGGGAGAGAAAATGGTGCCGACAGAAATACCGGAGCAGTGGAAAACGAAGGCTGGAGTGAGAATCCCATCCAAAGCAAGAGAAAAAGGGAAATTCTATCCAAGGGGCAAGCAAGAATCAGCCTGGGGGAGGTGTGGGTGTGCCCAAAGGTCTTTTAAATAACGTTTTCCATTAAAACTTATCAGGCAATAGGTTCCTGGTTCCCTTTCATACCCTTCTGATACCGGATAATATCGACACCTTCACCTTCTTTTTCACTTCAGTGAAACTTAGATGTGACTTTCCACCTGCCCTTTAAAAAGCTGAGTTAAAAATGCTTTTTCTTTTTTCCTGTGTCCTTGGTAAAAGGCTCCAAGCCCTTGAAATGCCCAATGACCCGCGTCGTAAATCTTGCGGGCTTAATTGATCTGATTGTGTTGGCTGGCAAACTTTGCAGCGTGCAGTCTGAATGCGTGCTGGGCCGCTGTATAAACTTAATAAAAAGATGACTCAGGGTTTTCTAATTCCTAAATGGCTTGCTAGGGAAAAGCCACGAGGTACTTTCAAAGTAATGTTCTGCACAGCACCTGGCGAGCAGAGCTGCGGGCTCTAAAGGAAAAAAAAATTACCGCTGCAGGAACAGTGCTGTTACCCATCAGAAATTACACTTAATATTTTGTTTTCTGCTGATGATGTTGTACCTCAGACCTCACAAGGCCTCCAGAACAGCAGCTGAGTTTGGAACACAAAATTACCACCTTGAAGCGAAACCCACGGGAGCCGATGGCACGTGAGGTTTAACGGGGACAAAGATTAGAAATGGTTTGCCACTGGAAGGGCTTCCAGCCTGGTGTTGGGTCCTGTGTGGGAGCTGCTTGCTCAGAGTCTGCAGAAGATCACAGAATCATTCAGGTTGGAGATGTCTGAGGTCCCCACGTCCAACCCCAACCCATCCCACTCAGTCGTAGAATCATAAAGATTGGAGAAGACCTCCAAGATCAAGCCCAACCGTTGACCCATCCCCACTCGCAGAACCATGAAGGTTGGAGAAGAGCTCTCAGACCCCCAAGCCCAACCCCAACCCATCCCCCCATGCCCGCTGAGCCATGTCCCCCAGTGCCACATCTCCACGGTTCTGGGACACCTCCAGGGACGGGGACTCCACCACTCGCTGGGCAGCTTGGCCATTCCTTTAGAGAATAAATGATTCCTCATATCCAAGCTGAACCTCCTGGTGCAACCTGAGGCCACCACCCCTCGTCCTCAGGAGCTTGCCCCTGTGCTGCAGCTGTCCCACCCATTGCTGCCCCTGCACAGGGCTCCAAAGCAAAGGCATGGCTCTTTGGGGACCGTTGTGGACACTTGAAAACACAAAGCCAGGTGCAGGCATGGCTTCCAGCATTCATCCTGCAGCTTTGTTCTGAGAGCAGGACAAGCACCCGCACCATTAGTGACTTGAATTCAAAGCGATCCAAAATGCAGAGCAGCCCATCGAGAGCATCTGCCTTATCTCAGATTGATGTGTCCAATTAACAACCTGGGGAAACACGTTAAGGTTTCCTTCTCGTTTTTTTCTGAGCCGTTAAGAGTCAAATTTTAGCCAGAAAAAGAATTGCACCAAGGTCACCCTGGACAAAAGTTCTCACTGCAAAAATCAAGCGTTTTCCTGCTTGGTGCAGAGCGGGGGAAACAGATGTTACAGTGCTCAATCTCTCCTGCAAGATTTGTTTGAATTACTCCATGACCCAACGCCACAGCAGCTAATTACCCACAGTCCTGGCTGTATCCATCTTCAGATCCTTGTGAGGTAAGAAAGAGTGATCATCTTCTTTTTCTTGATGAGAAAATGAGGTGCTAAGTGGTTTGCTGGAGGAGCATAAAAAGACAGGACCTGAAACCCCGTGTTTTCGAGCGTTAGTTGGTCCCACGGGACAGTCCAGCACTGCAGCACACTTTTTTCCCCCATGAAATAACCATAACCACCCTATTCTTGCTTGGCTGTGATTTTTTGGTTCCTCTTTTGAACACAGAGGAGTTTGCTCCCACCTTGGGAGGCCGGTGGCATCGGTCGCTCCATGGAGACGTCACTCCCTCGTTTTTGCTTTAGGGTCTTCGTCCTCATCACGTATAAAACAACGGTTGAAAGTGAAGGCAACATCTAGCAGCGACAAAAATCCAACATTTTGGGCTTGTGGAGCTCACCCCTGGGACAAGGGGGTTTTGTGGAGGCAGGGCAGCTCTGCACGTCTCCCACAGGTCTACCTATGGGGCCAGACCCACACGGGGCACCAGGCTGGCATCTCCAGCGAGCTCTTGGGGACTACGGAAGACCAGAACCTACACAAATTATAGCTGATTATTTTTGGAGTCAAAGATGGAATTCAGAGGCGACCTTCTTGGACCACCTTTGGGCTGAGCCCTCTGTTCCAGTTGGCCATCGCACATGGCCAAGGGGTTGTCCAAAGGCAAGAGCCAGGTTTGGAGCATGCCAAGCTCTCACAACCTGCCATCCATTGGAGCACACGATGCTAACTGGATAAATAAACCCCCTGGAGAGATGTGCATATGGCTCAGGGAGATTCTGAGCTCACTTTCCAAAATCTGTGCTCGCAGCTCAGCCAATTCACACGGGGAAGGAGGAGCAGGGGTGACACGGAGCAGCTTTGCCAGCACTTCGCAGAGCTTTCATTTCGAGTGACAGGAGCGTGCCTGTTCCTCTGACAAAATAGCAATTAAAAAAAAAAAAAGCAAAAAAAAACCTACATCATTGTTTCCGGCACCAACAGATGTCCTTCAAGTGTTCATCTAAACAAACATTGCGAGGGTTATTGCAGCACGTTATGAACTCGTATAAAGCAGTCGAAATGTTACGCTCGGTACGTTTGTTTGGGCTCACAATGAAGAAAGATGCAGAAATATGGTCAATAAAACTCCTGCGTGCATAAACGATTAAAAAAACTGAGATTTGATTGGGTTGAACCAAAAAAAAGTCTTCTGATGTGATCTCTTTCTATGCATAATTACGTTCAGGCACGGTGGGTTCAGGCACTTTGCACAGTTTGGCCATGCCACGATGTGCAGGACAGGACTTTTCCAGCAAAATGCGTTGGGTCAACGGACCCTTGTTCATCAGAAGTGGGTGCAATCGTTGCAAAGAGCTCTTTTCAGCAAATTCCTGCTCCAAAAAAGCTTCGCAGTGATGAAAAACTCTTTACGACATCCTTAAAATGAAATACCGCGTTCCAATTTAAGCCCATTGTGATGCTTTAAAAATGTTTTCCAACCCAACTGAAGAGAAACGGGCTGAGTAACACAGACAGATGTCGTCTTTGCCTGAAATTGCCACTTTTTTTTGCAAAATTCGACTTCTTTCAGTGCTTACCTGGGGAAAACATCCAAAACCCGAGGATTTCCAGGGTTGGAAGGGTTGCTCTTTGCTTCTGGCAGCTGTCAGATGTGCCACACTTCTGGTCTTCAAGTTCATTCTCCATCTCAACACCCATCCAGATCAACAGCGTGTAGAGATGGGGCAGCTCCGGGGGGAGACTCCTGTCAAGGCTCTCCTATCAAAAATGAATTTTTAATTGGGATAATTGGGGTAATTTGGAGTAATTGGGGTAGGGGACCGATGCTGGCTGTATCTTCTCCATCCGTTGACCACACCGTGGCTTTCAATCCCATCTCTGAGAGCCCAATTGCTCAAGAATTCGTGTTGAATTACTACAAAAGTCAGAAATTTAGAGATATCCTGGATAAAGCGAGAATTCCCCGGATCTGGTCTGCATGGAGACGGAGGTTGGAGCCTTTCTATGGAGTTCAGAGCTCGGTTTAAAGCTGGGTGCAAGGACAGTGGGCTCAGTGCTGGGGTCTGGCTGTGCCCCCCTGGAAGCCAACAGCTCTGAAAGAGCTGGGGGGACTTTTGGTGACATTTAGCAGCCTCTGAGCATCACGTGCATGGGAACAGGAGGAAAAGGGCTGGGGAGGAAGAGGTCACATCTGACCTATTCACCTGGGTCTTGGTACAAGGAGGCAGCTGAGGAGATGCTGAATATTTGGGGTCTATTTACGGTGTGCTGGGGTGAGTCTATCAGCAGGGCATAAAATCCAGCCTGACTCTGGGCAGCTACAGCAAGGCAGAAGGCTCAAAAAAATAAAATAAAACCAACCCTCAGTGGATTTAGAGCTTTAAAACAAGACGCCTGTGAAAAACCGTGTTAATGTGAATCTGGATGCGGAGGTGCTCGCTTACACCTCCCAGGGAAACTTCATCAGCTGAGCTTAAAATTCAGTGCAATTCCCAAATTCCCACTCCCAGCCCTCTGCCCTCGAAGGAAACCCGCATCCACTTTATTGCAGTTTGCTCAAGTGACAGAAATAGGGCTGAATTTTCCCTTGTGCAGCAGCGGGAGATGTGCAGGAGTTACGGGAGGAACGTCATCTTCTGAGGAGCCATAGAACATCCCGAGCTGCAAGGGACCCATAAGGATCATCGAGTCCGACTCCTGAAGAATTAGTTTAATAAGAAGGGAAAAAATGAGGTTGTAAAAACATAGCAAACACCCACATCTTCTGCCCACTGAATATTGAGTCAAGCCTGTTCCCCACAGTTGATCTTTATCCCATACAAACGTGTTTGCTTTAGAATCATAGAATGGTTCAGGTTGGAAGGGGCCTTAGAGATCACCTTGTTCCAACCCCCCTGCCATGGGCAAGGACCCCTCCCATAGACCAGGTTGCCCAAAGCCCCATCCAGCCTGGCCTTGAATACTTCCAGGTTGGGGCATCCACAACTTCTCTGGGCAACCTGTTCCAGTGTCTCACCACCCTCACAGTGAAGAATTTCCTCCTTATATCCAGTCTAAATCTACCCTCTTCCAGTTTATAACCATTACCCCTTGTCCTGTCATTATCTATCCTTGTAAAAAGCCCCTCCCCAGCTTTCCTGCAGGCCCCTTCAGGTCCTGGCAGGCTGCTATCAGGTCCCCCCGCAGCCTTCTCTTCTCCAGGCTGAACAGCCCCACCTCCCTCAGCGGGTCCTGGCAGGGGAGGTGCTCCAGCCCCCTGAGCATCCTCGTGGCCTCCTCTGGACCCGCTCCAACAGCTCCACATCCTTCTTGTGTTGGGGGCCCCAGCACTGGACCCAAGACCCCAGGTGAGGTCTCACGAGAGCAAATACAAATTTAGGCAAATACAGCCCAGAATGGCTTAAAGCAATATCCCCCCCCCCCGGGGGCAGTGCTGGTGGGAGTCCCTGTCCACAGGCACTGATTTAGGCACCCAGCATCCATCGGGAACAGAAGCATCTTGCAGAGAGGATTAGGGCACTTTGCTACCTGCCTGCGTCCTCGTGGCACCCCGGAGCTGTCACTCAGCGTTATCGTTACGAAGCAACGCTGAAATAATTATCGACATTATGAATGGTATTAACAATCATCAAGCGTTGCTCGTGCCGCTCGCTATTGTTAATTATTAACAGTCACAAAGCGCCGTGTTTTCCCAGCCCCCGTTTGCTCCGCAGCCCCGTAGCAAAAGTGAGATGGCTGTGATTTAGATGGGTGAATTCAGTTTTTTCCAACTTGATTTGTCTGTGATATAAATCAGTGGCAGAACTTTCTGCTCAGGAACCACAGGATGGATGGCTTGTTAGCAGAATGAACACGTCTCAGCCGAGCTGATGTGGGCAAGTTGCTTGTGGCATGGCAGGAGGGTGTGAGCTGTGCTGCTGTCCCCAGGCTGGACTCTGCCCACGTCGATTTTGCCTCTTGCATCTCTTGGAGGGCTTCAAGGGAGCTGGGTCAACGCCTTGGGGTCGCGCTGGTGGCAGGGGACAGCGTTTCTCCCGGGGTGATGGAGCTGCTGGGATGCTAGAAGGATCTCAGATGAGGCACAGCCATCGTGGATGGGGACATTTCTGAGCAGAATGGGTCAGAAGCCAGCGCCGAGCCCATGGCGCGTTGGCCAATGGAAGCAACGAGAGGAATGTGGTGCTCGACGTGCCCAAAAGAGAGACGATGCTTTGCAGGACCCCCAGTGTGAATCAGCAAGAAGACGTGTTTTCAATGATAACGGCCTAAATGAGGCTCCAATCTTCCACAAAAAAATAAAAAGGGAGGAAAAGTGACCTTGTTCTCGCCAAGAAACCGCGTTGGAAGAGCTGGCCTAAAATAACAATCCGGAGGAATCCAATGCTTATTTTAAAATGGGATAATGAATTGAGTTTTTCTCGTTTAATCTTCTCCAAATAATGGGGGAAATTGCACATGGCAACTATGAAATGAAATATTGACTATTCACTTCCTGCAAAATGGTAATTTCTTCTGGTCGTCACAAAGGACCCAGGGACCGCGTCCCCATCCAGGGATGAGTGTCAAATTATGGAAAAGTCTATACCTGACCTTTTTTCTAACATAAAAGAGGTCAGTTTGAGGGAACGGAGAGCAGATCTTGGCAGAGATGAGGTCTCAGTGAAGCACACCGTGAACACGGCACTCGGGAGGAGTTTTGAGTGCAGCAGAAAAAAAAAAAAGGACACAAATTAATTTAATAACACCCACCGTCTTTCTGAACGACCCTGAGTGATTGAAGCCAAGGGCGAAGCTGTGCAAACAGAGCTCTGGGTAGGATCAGCGAATCGTTTCAGTTGGAAATGACCCTTAAGATCAAATCCAACCATCGGTCTACTCTCACCACCGCCAAGCCGTGTCCCTTAGTGCCACGTCCATACATCAACACCTCTTCAATGCCTCCAGGGACACCGCAGCTCCCTGGGCAGCCCATCCCAATGCCCAACCACCCAACCACCCGTTGGCACCTTGTGTGACATGGAGCACCCTGGACACCCACGTGAGGCTGGCAGAGGTGGCATGGGGACGTCCCTGCGCTGGGAACCGACAGCTGCTTTTGTACCTGCAATGACCCAAAACGTCTCCATTCAGCTGTTGGCTCAGGTGTGGAGTTGAAGCACCTTTACCTTGAGGCAGTGTGTCCACTGGATGAGCACGAGGATCATCAGCTGTCGGGTGTCAGAAGGTGGCTGACCTCAGCCAAGGAGCAGAGCTCAAACTGTGCCGAGCCATTCACCATCTTCTTCCATCCCCCCGTCTCCATAAGGGCTGGGGGGGAAATTATGGTCCCCCTGCATTCCTCTGAGCACCTCAACATCTCAACAGCTTTTAAAGAAGTTGGGTTCACAGCTCCTTCATGCGCTGGCATCTGCTCTTTTCGAGGCTTTTGGCACAGGAACGAAAAGGGGTCAGCAAATGAACAGATCAGACACGTTCCAGCTGGACGAGCCATCAAAAAGCTAATTTCACTTGGTCGTGTTGTAACCTACCCTCTGTCACTTGATACGCACCTAAATGATGGAAGGCACCACTCAGATTCATAAAATATTTCACCCAGAGTAAGACAGATCTAATGGGCCTATTTCTCATTAAAAAGGTCAACGCAGCGAATGTCTGATGCTGTAGAACTGTCTCGTTCAATTTAGCAGGTCAAGCATCACTAATCCAGTGCCGTGATTGGTCTGAATTCATTCCTAATGGGGGAAAAAATAAAAAATAAAAAGCTATTTTCCAACAAACTGCCAAGATCCTGTACTCCAGCCCTGTGGTTTTTTGGGGGGGGCATCACCAGCGTGTTGTCCAGAGGAGATCTGCTCATTCTGCAAGGCCAACAGAAAGGATCCCAGGGATGGGATCACACACGGCCCTCAGCCAGGGAGCAAAATCCATGGGAAGGAGCTGAAGGTGGGCAGTGCTCAGGGCAGGTCCCTGTGGATGAGGAGCTTTGCCTCCCTGGCTGGGCCACTGGAGGTAGCAAGAAGTTTTTGAACAGCAGTAGAGAACACATGGGTGAGCATCTTGCCAGAGTGGGAGGACCTTAAATTAAACTTAAATATTTAAAGTTTATTTCAGCAAAGGCAAGGTCTACTCGGCATCCTGCTGGGGAAACTGAGGCAGGCTTAAGTGGAAGGCTTGGGATTGAAACAGAAGTTTGCTTCAAACCAGCAATGGGGGAAATATATATGCTTACAAGTCCCCCCATGTAGCTGCCACGTTTGTTTAGCATCACCCTTGTCTTCCCATGCCCACCTCCCTTTTTGCCTGGCAGCTCATAGCTTTGGCTGCCTCTTCCCCATGGGACACAAACTGAGGACAGTGTGCAGCTGCCTCAAGCTCTGCAGCTTTTCCCCCCTAGAAAAAAAAAAAAAAGAGAGAGAGATCGTTACATTATTCCTTATGAGCAAGAATTTTTTGCATTTCCTCTGAGCTGAATCTCCCATATTATGATGCTTCATCCATAAAGGCAGCAATGGAAAATTCAGCTTTTAGGAGCGCTGATTTCCTTGGAAATCAGGCTGGGGAAGACCACAGCCACCAGTCTGCCTCGTGGGCATCAGTAGCAAAGTGGGACAAAGCAAGGGGAGAACTGAGGCATGGCACATCCCCCAGCACCACAATGAGCACAACAGCAGGGATCACAGCCAGGGATCTCAGTGGGTCCAAATGAGCACTGTGTTGTTATTAGCATTATTCCTCCATGTGATGCTGGTAGAGACCCTGGGACCGTTGGGTAGAGACCCATCCATCCACTGGGATGGATATCCAAGGCAGAGAGATGGAGCATGGATAGAAAACACTCTCTTAACCAATCCTTCTGTAGTATTGCTTGGAAGAATCTATGCTGCATATGGATACAACTGATTTTATTTAAGTGTCTAGGTATTTTATATATTATTATATTTATAGACGTGTTTATACAAATTTATACGGCCATGGATAGATGTACATGGCAGGGGCTGGGGCTGTAGGATCTTGAGAGCCCTTTTTTGGGGATGTGAAGGGAAGTGGATGGGGGTTAGGAAGGGGAAAAGGTTGGGAACAGGGATGAAGATGGAGATGGAAATGGGGATAGGGATGAAGAAGGAAATGGGGATGGGAATGGGGATGGAGATGGCGATGGAGATAGATGGAGATGGAGATGGGTTGGGGATAGAGACAGGATGGGGTGGGGATAGGGATAGAGGTGAGGATGAGGATGGGGGTAGAGATGGGGATGGGAATGGGGACCGGGATGGGGTTGGGTTGGGGATGGAGATGGGTGGGGCTGGGGCCGAAGTGACCTCCAGTGGTGCTGCCCCACGGCGAGCCATCACGCTGATGTCCCACAGCATCACAGGACAGCAGCCAGGCTTTGTCCTGGTGCAGCCTCCTCCTGTGTTTTCACCACGAGAGGTTTTGGCCTTTCGTGTGAAGCTAGCTTTTAATACAAATATTTTCTAGTATGTATTTCAAAATAACATTTCTGAAAGGTCAGAATGGAAATGAAACCGTTCGCTTTTATCCAAGACAACTTTTTACAAGTGAACCAAAACATGCCTCTTTGTAGGAATTTTCCGCATTACTGGTTCCCTTTTCTGGAGTGGGGCAGCAGACTGAATTGCTAACATCGAGTCCAGCAGCAGCTCAGAGACACAGAGGGATGCAGGGATGACGAGGATGCAAGAGGAGAAGGAAGAGCTGAGCCCCAACCCCTTCTCCTGCACCAGCAGCCCCACTCTGAGCACAGCCTGAGCGAAGCTATTATCTTGCTAACGATCAATAAATAGATGGAGAGGTGGGTGAAGCTGGAGGAGGAACCGACTCAGCACAACCTTTGTGTAAGGATTTTGTGCAAAGCAGAACGGTGGGCTGTGACCAGCAAGATCTCTGAGCAGGGAGCAGGGGCAGGGCAGGATGCACCCAGGTTTCTGGCTTTCACACGGGCAGTGAAAGTTAAGCAATTTGAGCAAAAAAAAAAATATTAAAAAAAAAAAAAACATATTTTCTTAAGTGCTGAGAGACTGTGGTTGCTGCTGGGAGGAAATCTCTCATCCTGGTCCCACTTCTGCAGAGAGCAACTCCTGGGCAGCACCAGGCTGGGATCGGTGATCCGGATGCTCAGCAAAAAGTACGGATGCCTGCAGAGAGCAAGGGCAGATTTCCAGAGCTCACTGGGTGGTGGTCACCACATCCAGCTTTGTCTTCAGGTTGCAGGATGCAGATCCAGCCAGGAAAGGGATGATGGAGTTATCCTTCCCCTTCTGTCATTTCCACTGTACTTACAGTGTGCTTGGCATCTCCAGGAGATCCAGAAAGCTGTGTCCCGAGCTGGGAGCTCAGCAGAGGTGGATGGAGGTCCTGATGTGCTTTTTCTTCTGATTTGCATTGAAACCTAAAAAAAATAATAAAAAATTCCCTTAAAATGCAGTTCCAGAGGGGGAAAAGCGTTGTCCAAAAGTGTGTCTTGTCTGAAGCTGAGGATGATGATGGTTGTTCCATGAGCATCCCCTCTGCAGCCGGGGCTCTCATTAGAAAGAAGTGGTACCTGGCCCTTTGTGAGGCTTCCCGGTACAAAATCCACCAAGAAAAAAAGAAAGAAAACCAAGTTTCCATCAGCAAACTGTGCTGGCAGTGCATCAAGGCTGTCAGCAGCGGGGACGTCCTTGCGGGACCGGCTCTGAGCAGAGGTTTGGTGCAGCCGAATCCCTGCTAAAAGCACATCTTTGTGTGAGGTTTTCTCATCTTTTCTACTTAAAACACGGGGTCACGGAGCAGTGATTCATCAGCGCCGCAGACTGCTTTTGACATTCCGACAGCTCCACCCTTCAGGGCCCAGAGCCTATTTTTGATCCGTGGTCTCAGATGTTGGCCTCAAAGTGCCTCCCGAAGGGCTGCACGAGGTCGAAGCGGCACCGACGGCGAGCGCTGGGATGGGCACTGCGTGGGCACACAGCTGTGCATCCTGCCTGCTGATAACAACGGTAATTGGTGATGGTAACTTCTCAGGGAGGGAGAGCCGCTGTGAAGTTTCTTTAGAACGCCCTTCGGAACAGGACATCCAGCCAAGGCTTACATCTCTTCCCCTTAGTAACTGGAAAATTAATCAAAGCTTGTTTGCAACAGTGTAGGCTTCAGCATTTTCTGTTGCAGAGGCGTTGGTGGGAAAGGTATCGACCTGCTGGGCTGAGCCCTGCTGCAGCGCAGCGCTGCTCAGGGGTGCACTGTGCATTGGCCATGGTAACTCCAAAGGGAGCTGCTGCTAAGTTAAATGCTAGCAACACGCCAATTTCTGCGCATTGGAGGAGTGAATCCAGATCCAGACGGGTGTGTGATTTATCCAAGCTCACTACGGAGCGTGCTGTTGACATCAGAGACCTCAAAGCTCTGCTCGTTGCTTCCGAGCGTTCCACATCTCCCTGCTATCAGGCAGTGCTGTCTGCTGACGTGCTGCCTCCGGCTCTTTGTGCTTCCATTTTGCGCTGTAAATTCAGCACAACGTCAAAACTGGAGGGCAAGCTTGAACAGCGATCAGAAAGCAACAGAGCAAAGGCATCTTAACATCAGCAGCTGCAGCCCTCTGAGCTGGAGCACCACCAGCAGATCTCTGCTCTTGATAGCAAGGCTTGTGCTGCAACTCGCTCAAGTTTAGAAGGAGCTTCCAGGTAAAATGCGATCTCAGCAAAGCCAGGAACCCGAATGTGATTGATCTCGCTGCATTTGTGGGGTCTGGAGGAAGGTTAGTTTGCTATTTAGTATAGATTTTGAGACACAATCAAGTTCAGGCTTTAAATACAAAAATAAAATAAAAACAAACAAAAAAAAACCCCACCAGCCACGTTACGTCTTAAGCTCACTCATCAGCAGCAGCAATTAAAACTGGTGCAGATGGAGCCAAGCTCCACTCGCAGCCCAGGGTTCTCAGCCCACGGGGGTATTGATTGGGAGAATTGATTTTGCATATAAATTAAAAAAGGTGGAATCATTAAAGCATCTGAGATTCGGTTACAGGGGCCTTGCGTGGTGCGAAGAGCGGCGACAGCCAGCGATGGGCTGAGGTTTGAGGAGGGGCCCTGGAGACCAATTCCCATAAATGCCTTTGGGAAACAAGCCAGAACCTCAGCAGCAAAGCACTGTTGTCTGTAAGGGCTGTGGAAATATGGGCCACTCGAAATGTGACCTCTCCAAGCGCAGGCTCCAGTGGTCACAGCCACAACCCAAAAATGCGAGCCAACAAATGGGCTCGAGCAATGCACGTGTGGTGCGGCCTCACCTTGAGCACTGGGTGCAGGTTTGGGCGTACAAGAAGGACATAAAGCTACTAAAGGGTGTCCAGAGGAGAGCTACAAAGATGGGGAAGGGCCTGGAGGGCAAGATGTGTGAGGTCCCTTGGTTTGTTTGGCCCAGAGAAGAGCAGGCTGAGGGGAGGCCTCATGGCGGCCTACAGCCAACTCACGGAATTATAGAATCACAGAATCATTAAGGCTGGAAAAGATCTCTAAGATCACCAAGTCCAACCGTCAACCCACCCCCATCGTGCCCACTGAGCCATGTCCCCAAGTGCCATGGTGGCCTACAGCCTCCTCATGGCGGCCTACGGCCAACTGATGATCCCTGCTCGCTGGGGACAGCAGCAGGGCCCAAGGGAACGGCATGGAGCTGTTGGGGGGGTCAGGTGGGGGTGAGGAAAAGGCTCTGCCCCAGAGGTGTGGACACGGCCCCAGCTACCGGAGCTCAGAGAGCGTTGGGACCCTGCTCCCAGCCATTGGGTTTGGTTGGCGGCCAGGGTTGGGCTCAGTGATCCCCATGGATCCCTTCCATCTCAGGATATTCCATGGTTCTACATGGTTCTGTGGTCCCCAGGGCCCTCATTCCATGGGCTGAGCAGTTGGGTGCAGCCCAAGAGCAGAGCCCAGGTTTTGGGGTGCCCCTGCAGCCCCCCACAAGCACTGATTGCCGGGTGCGATCTGCAGCACAGCAGCACGGCGTGGCTGGGTGGGTTGTAGAATGAAGATACAGCGGTCACAGCTTTGGTGTTTTTAAACAAAACCCCTCTAGCAGACAGCGTAATGAAGAGAGCTACCCTATTAAAAATTAAATAGAAACAGCAAATTATCTCTAAGCCATTTTACAAACAGACATTAAACACTCCAGCAAATACTATATTAATAAAACTCACCAGCACTCTGCACGGTAAGTGAAAATAATGTTAACAGCAAAAGTAAATAATGGTTTTTCTTCCCATTTTCTGTAGCAACAAGAAACTGATGAAATTATGGACAAATGAGTTACGAGCTGAGATAAAAGGTATGGGTTTGAGTTATCAGATCCATAGGACAGACACAGGCTGGGTTGTTTCAGCTCGTGGTGAGGGGGATGGTGGAGCCCCCAGAGTCAGCAAGGGGCTCTCATGAGCGAGGAACCCCAGGAGCCCGTATCATCATCATCATCATCATTGTCATCATCATCATCATTATCGTCATCACTGTCATTATCATCATTATCATTGTCGTCACCATTGTCGTCGTCGTCGTAACCATCGTCATCATCGCCATTACTATTATTGCTATCACTGCTACTACTCACGTTTCGTTACTATTACCATTATTGCCACTGCCACACCGACCACTGCTGTTACTGTTGCTGCTCATATTTTCAGGCTGTAAGAGAGCAGCACATCTGGGCAGGCCTAGAAAGCACGGAGCTATCATTAAGGAAACCCAGATAGGACGGAGACCTGTGGATAGCTATTTACCCAGCTCAGAGAATTACCTCCAGATCTCTAGAAAAGAAGAGCTTCGCAGGGGCCAGGTTCGTACAATCCGGCTCAGGCAGCTAAATGGAGCTATCTTCTCCCATCACAGAGAAAATAAACTGTAAATCTCATTCCCAGTGATGCTACTGTCTCAATCCCCTCCTCGCTTCCCGACGCCGGCTCCCGCGGTCCGGTAAGTGGCAATCTCCGAGGCGTGGATGAAAGCAGCATTTCTCAGAAGCTCTCCAGCAGAAGCCAAGGCAGATTTTTTGTGCCAAATCATTTTTCCTAACAGAAGGTAATGATTAGCTAAACCTTGCCCGAACGCTGCCGTGGCAAGGTCTCTGACCGAGGGAGGCTCAAAAAAGAATTGAGTGGTCGGGGGAAAGGCGATGTTGGTCTGCAGAGTGTGCAGAGTGGTTTTGGGGATCGTGGGCCCCGTAGATGAGATCCTGAGCCAGCATCCCATCGAGACGCAAAGTCATGCTAAGAGAAAACTGCGTTTTTTCACCGGGAAATGTTTTGAAGAGCCGCATGAGTTCGTCAGGAGTGGTGAGTGCCCTCCAGCCCTACCCAAAAACTGGGGAAATCAGCACTTTTCACTTCCTGACAAATGCTCTCGCCCTGAGAACGCTGTGCCAGAAATAATAGAAGATAAATAAATAAATAAAAAGCTGCCCATGCTGCTAAAGCAAAGGAGAAATGGGACAAGTCCAGCAAGCAGCAGGTCCTGGAGCTCAGAAGCAATGCAGCGTGCTGCGGATCAGACCTTACTCCTGCTGCATCCTGTTGGCTGGAGTCCTTGGTAAATCAATTTCAAATTGTTAATTGTGCCACCAGTCCCCTGCGTGTCCCAGGGAGCCTGGTCCTGCTACGGGCCAACATCAGCCACCAACGTGGGGCATTCCCCATTTTGCTGCTATATTTGTTTGATTTGAAACAAACTTACCTTTAATTTTCAGTCTCCATTGCTTCTATCCCCATTGCTCTGGCTTGCCACAGCAAATGCCACATGCAGAAGGTGGAATGTGTTGTCTCCAACGTTTCTGCCTAGACCTAATCTAGAATTATAACCAGATTTCTTTAAAATATATATATATTTATCCTGCTATTTCCTTCTTTTCAGCCCCCAAATCACCAGACCAGCAAAAAATAAGCACATTTTCCTGGGGTGAGGGATGAGCCAGGGATCAGAAAGGTGCTCTGGTAGCAGGGCTTCCCCACTGCCCCAGAGCAGAGCTTCTCCCCCTGCATGGGGAAACAATGCCCACGGATGCACAAGCCATCCTGCTCTGCCCAGATCTGTAAATTAAAAGCTGTGGCAGGCAATGTTCCCAGCTGCCACCGCTGCTAAATTACGAGCCTGCTCTCCAGCTCGGCTTTTGGCTCAGCCCTGTAAGCAATGTCCTGGGTGACACATGGGGACAGACACTGAGGTCATGGCCCATGGGACCCGTGTCCATCCCAGCTGGTTCCCAGGGCAGTGGCAGGTCCATCTTTCCCTGCTCCTTCAGCCCTGCATCCCTGTGAGCCTCCTGGAAGCATCAGCACCGGCAGAGATGTGCCCTGCAACAGAGAAAGGAGGAGATGTCCCATTGAGGTTCCCTGGGGTGACCTCACTTTGCCCAATAGTATCTGAGGAGAAAAAGCCTGTCCCAAGCTATCCCATCCTTTTGACAAATGACGGACTTCTGAGCCTAATATTGCTCTTCCTGTCCTCTCAGAGAGCAGAAGGAACTGGGAAATTAGGAAGTAAGCCATCCCTCCCCATGGGCAGGAGCTTCATCCTCAGCCCACCAACCAGGCAGGATCCAACCTCTTGCTGTAACAAGCTCTACGGAGAGGACCAGGTTGGATATCAGCTGGGCTTTGCTGGCAAATCTGCCCTGCTTAAGGCTCACAGGGAGTGCTGTGTAAGATTTGGAGGTCAGTGTGTGACCTTGGCCTTGAATGCTTCAAGATGAGACCTTCAGCCCCTTGCTGAAGGTCCTGGAAGTGACCCCAGTCAATAAGTGGGGGGCTTGGGGTCCTCATTTCGGATTTCCAGCAACAACAGAATCTTATTCTGTTATAAAAATCGGGGGGCCCTGCAGAAACATGGGTACAGCCCAAAAAACAGGTGTAGGCTGGGGATGCTGCTGCATCCTGCTCTTGGCTGCAGGAGGATGCAGCAGGGCGAGATGCTGGATGTGACCTTGCAGCATCCTCCACAGCAGCACTCCTGGAGCCATACCCGCTGCTAAGGACAGCGATGCTCAAAGCCAGGACCTCAGAGGCACCAGGAGCTGTTTATCGGAGCATTCGGCATGGCATTCTGTTCAAGATTAATTATTCCCTTTAATCTGGAGTTTCATGTCACAGACAGCCACTTGAATTGAACCTACATCAAGCAGGACCCAAAACGTGAGCGCAGGATCCTGCACAGGGCAGTGCCACGCAGCCTGGAGGTGACCGGGATTTATTTGGGAGTCAGAGGTTTGGATGCAAGCAAAGATATTTGGCCAGCCTTTTGGGTACAGCATCGTTTCCTAATGATATGATTGCATTTAAAATGCCATGCACCCAACAACCTTCACCTCTGAGCTGCAGTGGCACTGCATTAAAAATTCAGCTTCCTCCTCTTTGGTGAGCAATTATCTCATTCAATGGCTTGATTCACTGATATCTTAATGACAGCCTCCCCCGCCGTTGTTTTTTTTAATGTTTAAAATATGAAATAAACGAGCCCTGTCAGGCTGAAAATTCTGTGTAGGTTACAGTGGCTGTTTTCAATAAATAATGATGAGAAGTTTCAATTTACCCATCATCCGGCGTATCGCGTGACGAGGTTGTCATCTCCTCTCAGGCTTAAAAACCCACTGCTAGCCATCCTGGTAATGTCATTAAGAATTGTGCCAGAGGCACCAAAGTTGCTTTGCAAAAGAGAATCTCTCTCCATGGGTGAATGGAAGGGCCAAGGGTGAAGACAGCCCCAAAGGGTGGCGGAGAGGAGCCCCACGTCCCAAAAGCATCCCAAAGCACCGTGCCAAGGGATGTCCATTCGGTGAAGGCTGTCCCCCATCCCAGGGAGCAGCAAAACCCTTTGTTAGAGGAGAACGGTGCCAACTTGAGCTCCCTTCCCATCCCTTCCCATCCCTTCCTATCCCTTCCCATTCCTTCCCATCCCTTCCCATCCCTTCCCATCCCTTCCTATCCCTTCCCATTCCTTTCCATCCCTTCCCATCCCTTCCCATCCCTTCCCATCCCTTCCCATCCCTTCCCATTCCTTCCCATCCCTTCGCATCCCTTCCCATCCCTT
>WBMW01002815.1:761786-798945 GCA_013396635.1 Penelope pileata | reverse complement strand
CCATCCCTTCCCATCCCTTCCCATCCCTCCCCATTTCCCTTGCTTGCATGGGGACACCCAACCCCTTAGCGTAGGGTTCTTGCTTCAACTTTAATTTTCCATTTTTTCATTTTTTGCTTTAACCGCTCATTTTCAACACAGTTTCTGCTTTGCAACAACCCTCTTATAATCTACAAAGAGAAAAAAAAATATGTTCTGTTTTCCATCCAGCAAATGGGATTTGTTTTTCTCAACGTGTTTTCCTTCGACGATGTTTGCCCACACTATAAGCTCGCCGCTTTCAGACAGCAGAGCTCCTCTGGGGACGGGGACGGGCTCCTGGGGACAGGAGCTGAGCGTGCAGGGGGACAAAGGCCACCAACTCATCCCCTGTATCAACCCAAAACGCAGAGCATGGGCTACAAGGAAGCCATCGATGGGAGCGTGACAGCAGCACCAGCACACCTGGGGAGGGAATCACCCTCAGCCCAGCACGCAGCCAGCCTGTATCTCCCAGGCTCTGCTCTATATTTCCCTCGAATGCCATATTACAGTAATTTTCCCCACTTAGAGCCATTCTGTTCCATTAACTCCATATCCCACGGCAGCTCGCAGCGCATCCGGCTCGCAGGGATGCAGCTTGGGCATCCTGCACAAACCAAACCTCTTTAGGTCTGGTTTCATCCAAGAAGCTCTGAAGAATAAAAATTCTCAGCAGTTTGTATCAAAGGCTTCATCAGATTCCTATTGTCCTGGGTGCGCCACATAATCCAAGTGGTTTCAAAAGCAAACTGCTACCTGCTGGTAGCCAGAGTGGCTGCCAGATACCAGATGTCTGGCTTTTGTTGTCTGTAACTGGTATAATTTTTGCAAAAAAAAAATGAAAATGGTTTTGATCGTGCAGCACAAGACGCTGCGGATCGATTCGCCACAAAAGCCCTTTTTGGAGGACGTCTGCACGGGTGGAAATTTTGTCTTTGTGGGATGATTGGCTCTATTTAATGTAAACCTGCATTCATACCCAAAACTCAAATAATGTTCCCTACTTTGCATTTCAAAAAGAATCTCAGTGTTTATGAAATCACTTTTGAGTTGCAATTACAGTTATTTGTCTCTGGGATACACAACATGTAATTGGGTCAACATTGTTAATGAGCTAGTGGCATTATTGTTAATGAGCTACTAGTGTTAGTTTCAGTGTTTCATCCCCAGCAGGCGGCAAATACAATATGTTAAGATAGATAATTATGTTAATGCCACGAATGCCCACAGACCAAAGAAGTCATTAAAAATATGAAACAAAGAGGTTAAGTGAGACAATTGCACGGCACGAGGAATGCGCAGCATGGGGCCGTGTCGGGACAAATCCCAACCATGGGGACACTGAGAGTTTTTTGGGGAAAAAAAACTTCTTTTCGTTAACGAGGGGCTGGAGCTGACTAATTTTGCTCAGTGCGGCAGGAATTTTGTGAGAATAAGATTTTCGTGTGGGCACCCACGTGCATGCAAGAGCACATGGAGATGGGAAACGGCGTCCTCTTGACCATAATGGCCACTTCATGGCAATGTGGTTTGGGGAAAACGGACTCAGGAAGAATGAGTCTGGTCACATACACAGAATCAGAAAGGTTGGTAAAGATCTCTAAGTTCACCAAGTTCAACCGTTGACCCACCCCCACTCACAGAACCATGAAGGTTGGAGAAGACCTCTAAGATCACCAAATCCAACCATTGACCCATCCCCACTCATAGAACCATAAAGGTTCAAGAAGACCTCTAAGATCACCAAGTCCAACCGTTGACCCATCCCCACTCATAGAACCATGAAGGTTGGAGAAGACCTCTAAGATCACCAAGTCCAACCATTGACCCATCCCCACTCATAGAACCATGAAGGTTGGAGAAGAGCTCTAAGATCACCAACCCCAACCCATCCCACCATGCCCACTGAGCCATGTCCCCAAGTGCCACATCTCCATGGTTCTTCAACACCTCCAGGGACTGGGACCCCCCACTTCCCTGGACAGCTGTGCCAGTGCCTGGCTGCTCTTTCTGAGAAGAAATTTTTCTTGATATCCATCTCACTTCATCTGATGTCCCCTCGTCCTTGCATCAAAACAGCCATGACGAACCCATTGACTTCTCCAAACCACCTCTAATTCTGTTGGGTTTATTCCAGGAGTCATTTCTGCATATGGAAAAAAAAAAAAAAAAATTCACCCAAACGCTTCTCATGGAGCCCCAAAATTTGCAGCTGGTGAGAATGAATGAAAAACGAAAGGTCCTTGGCTCTTGTACGTCACGTTAGAAGAGGGCATTGGTGGTGGTCGGGGAGCAAACATTTTCTGTAGGGAGGAAGAGGGTCCTAAAACGAGGAGACAAAAAGTCAAGATGGGTCTCTACGAGTGTTCTTTAAGCCAGAGCAGAGGGAAGCAGGAGTTAACTTGCTGTCTCAGATAAAATATGTATTTGGAGGGCCTTAAAATGAAGGACCACAATGCAGTGCTTTAGCTTCATTCAGTACTACAAGTGACAATGATTGATGAAAAAATAAGCAGTCATGAAAATTAATTGAATTGTGAAAAACGAGAAGTATTAGGGAGGAATTAATGAAGAATAATGGAAATGATTGAATTTTGAAAGAATTAAAAATTTTAATGGGGAATAATCCGGATGTGCAGATGGTTCTAACTGAGAGCGTCTGCGGAGAAACGCTATTTGTTTGGCAATGGCTAAATACCAAAGAATTTAAACCAAAGCTCCCTTCCTCTGCATGTGAATTTTAGCCAAAGCTTTCAAACAATCCCAAAGCTCAGTAACAAAACTCTACGGTTTTTGGGAATCCTCGGTGAAAGAAGTTTTGGTCAACTGGGAGAGAAGAGCTGGGTGGTTCTGCTGCCAGGCTCTGGAACAACTGCAGGTTGTGAACAGCTGGAAAGGTGGGAATGGTCGCTGATGTTTCGTGATTCAAAGGGAAAAATCTCAAAGTACTTTAATTTTAGCTCTCTGTCAATGCACGTTTTTTGAGAAAACAGACGCAGAGGCCCCTTTCCACCTCAATCATTCTGGGATGCAGTTTTGCAAGCACACACTTGTGCTGGTTTGACACCTTTTTCTCACGAGTTTCCAGCAAGCTTCACCCTCCAATCTCATCTCGGGGGCTGTACGGGTGGGGATGTGCTTTGCTCCTCTCTTAAACACAACATCACCCATTCTGGATGAAGGCACCAAACCACAGGGTCTGTAGTTCTGCAGTTGCAAACCATGCAACGGGGTCGATCTTTTTGCTCTGCTTTCTGCACCATGAACACTTCCCCTCTCTTCCCAGGGAGGGAGATCCAGGATTTATAGGCAGTGTTTTATTTTGCTTTGCAGTCGGTTCCCTGGAGTTCACGTGGTGTCTTCAGTTTCCTACAGCCACATCATTAGTGCCTTCAAGAAAATGCATTTCCTTCCCTGGCTTTTTTTCACTCAAAAAAACAAAAAACAACTGAATAAGCTTTAGTGGGGGATGAAAGTAGATGCACTCTGGAGAAACAAGGTCTGAGACATCAGCTGGAGTACCGAGGCTAATTTCTCACCAAAGCACAGAAAGAACAATCAAAACCAGTGAAAGTAACAGAGGGAAAACAGAATGTGAGATTTTCCAAAAGAAGATCACGCCGGTCCAGCCCGATGCAGTTTTTTGCTAGAATAAATTATTCCCGAGACAAAAGCAGCGGGGCAGATCCCAGCACTCAAGGCTTTTAGACAAAAGAAAGCTTCTCAGATGGAGTCACAGGAAAGCTGTTAGCAAGACAGCAACAGGAGCAGTAAACACTGACCGAGGGGGACTGGCTAAATGGGGAGATGGTGACGACGTGCCGTGCTGGAAGAGAGGATGGAGGCTAAAGCTGGGCCTGGAGGAAAGCCAGCTTGCTCTTTTTGTGCTTGTTTTCACGAACTTAATGGAAAAAAACAGAAGTACGGCGATGATTTTTAGCGCTCAGTTGGGAAACCGTATGGGGAAGGTTCCAAATGTTAGAAACAAAGAGCCAGAAAGATAAGGAGCAAATTAATAGCGGAGTAAAAAAATGATGCTTTGGGGCCACAGGAATTCCTGCTGAATCAGGAAAATTGAAATGTCCTCCTTGTCCAGTATGCTAGGATCTCATTTTCTTCTTTCACGCTTCAGTCACACTTGTGAGCTGCAGTTTTCCTGGAGATGGCCCAACGGGCACATTCCTCTGGGAAAAACGGTGAAGAACATCGAGAAGACCCCAAGGCCCATCGGGTAGGTGACGCACACAGCATCCCTGACTCGTGGGAAGGGTTCTGCCATGGTAAGAAATGGTGGGACCACGGGGGAAGGGCACTGGTCCGACTGGTGCAGGTGAGGTGGGAGCTGGACCAAGCAACATCAGGGGCGATGAAAGAGGACACGTTAACAAGGGGATGCTGATAAACTCAGTTCAGCCACCACGGGGTGACCTATGAGGTTAAGTCTGAGCAATTTCTGCAATTACACAGCAAGAGGAGGTAATCAGACGAGAAAAATGAGCACTCGGGCTCAGGGTGCTGAAAGAAGAAAGTGATGTAGAGTTCCTCTAAGTTCACAAAGGCTTCTGATTTTAGAACAAATTTAAGTATCAAAGGACCTGTTTTCTGGTTCAGCCTTTCAGTAAGATTAGATGAGAAAAGAAATCTAATTAGCTTCAAGGAAGAGCTCGATCAATTCACAAAGCAGGTTGTGCTGCAGTGCTGACTGATGCAGGCGTGCACTCAAGTGATATTTTCCAGTCCTTTATCTCAGGCCCATACAACTCTGTATGGAAGCTTTTTGGATGGGGTATAAAACAAAAACAGAGTTCAAAGCACAGAAGAGGGAAAGGTCTCTGCACAAACAATCCTGCAGGTGTGGGCTTTGCTTCCCTGCAGTGTCTGTAAGGTGTACACATAGCACAGAGACAAGAGCTGCCACACGCTGCAATTTTATTTACAGCCTTACTTTTGGGGGGAAAAAAAAAAAAAAAGCTTAAGTGGTATGACCCATGCCTCTCACATGGCTAAAAATAAATAACTAATAACTCTTCTGCTCAATTATTTAGTGACTCATCTTGGCCAAGTCCTGAAGTACCTTTGGAAAGAAGTCAGAGACTGCTTCCCATGAACCTCCTCCAAACGCAGGTTTATGGTTCATAATCCGATGTAAAGAAGTGCAAACACTCAGCAGGAGGTTCTAAAAGAAGACCCCACCATGGAAATGTGTTGGGTGGCAGAATTAAGTTCCTTGGGGTCCCATTGGGTCCCATTGGGAACCCAAGGATGTTTCTTGGTCTCGAGATCTGTGTCCTCCAGCACTCCCATGGGTGAGGAAGGATGAAATGAGGGCAAATCACCGTTGAACCATGACATCTCCAGCCTCTGGTCCAGCTCTGCAATCGTCCTCCCTGCAGCCAGGGATGCCCACGGCACACCTCTCATCTCCACAGCCTCAGAGGTGTTCTTAACGGCCCGAGTTTCAGCTCCACAAAAATCCTATTAAATCTAATTTAAATGCATAAGTTAAGACTCCTAAATAGACATATTACAGAGGTTTTAAAAGACAGTTAATGCATGTTAAGTATAGTCAATTCCAGGGGATGAATAGTAATATGTTTTAGGAATCACAGAGCAGTAGATTAAGATACATAGCCTATTACTGATCTAATAATTAAAAGACAATTACTGCCTCTTTAAACCTCAGTTAAATGTGTCAGAAAACAAGGCTTTCACTTCAAAATTAGACACAAAGGTATCCAGCAATTTAAGTGCTATCACTTTCGGTGCAGTTCAAAGGAGTGCTGCTTTCAGGAGCTGCGCCGTATTCCCTTGGAAGCACCCAAACTTTCTCAGGCAAAAACTGCTGGCATGTATTCCCATGGCCCCAAATCGCTGCTGATTCTACATGAGAAATGGCAAGAGATGGGCTTGAGGAAGTTGTATTTACGTGGCAGGGTCTCACCTGGTCCAAAATTTCGACAGTGAAGACCATCCAGAGAGCCACCAGTCTTCTTGGCCACGTACTGTTTTTTTCAGTTTCTTCTTTAGCGGCAGGTCTCCCAACTTCAGCCATTCTTTGGCTTTGTGGTTGTGTGGTAAATGACTTCGACACGTGGGATATCTTGCCAAGAGCTTGCACCCAACTCAGGTGCTGATGAGCTGCAGCAAGGCTGAAACATGGAAACAGAGCCACAAACCCATGGATTTTGCCATTACGAGCAGAACAGCTCCTGGCTTGAACTGGAGCAGCACCAATTAAACCATTTCTTTGAGGTTTTACGGTGGCTGTGCCTTAAGGCAGCAGCAACGGGACTTTAAATGCTTTCACTTACCCATTCATATTGAGGGTTGTATGCTGTCTTGTATGGCGTGGCTTGACAACTCCATTCCTTTCCGCGAGTTTTTCTTCGCTGTAAACAAACAGCTTGTTTTAGCTCGGATAAAACGTGTTACAAGTAACAGCCTTAATAATTAAAGTTCTCTTTGCCATCCAACGCTCTTGCGGGCGAGGACAACGTGGAAGCTGACGGGGCCCTAAACAGCATCTTTAGTGAAAATTTGCCGCATGTGAAAGCGGGTGAATCGCGTAGCATCGATTATAACTGCAACGAGCTCACAGCTTGAGACAGCCATCAGCAGCACAGCTCTGCTCCGCTCCTGACAGCCTTGGAGGACGTGCACGTCCCTGCAATTAGGCTGAAAGACGCTCCACGCCAAGAGAAACGAAGCAAACAAGCAAAGATCTTGTTTCACCTGCGAGGGAGAACATCGTGCATCTCGTCGTCGTTAAGTGTTTGGGGGAAATTCTTCATGATGAGGGTGGTGAAGAAAGCAGCTTCAGGGCTGTGGGTGCCACATCCCTGAAGGTTTTTAAAGGCCCCTCCCACCCCAAGCCACTCTATAGCTCTATGACCTTGAAGGCCCCTTCCAACCCAAGCCATTCTATAGCTCTATGACCTTGAAGGACCCTTTCAACCCAAGCCGCTCCATAGCTCTATGACCTATAAGAACCCTTCCAACCCAAGCCATTCTATAGCTCTATGACCTTGAAGGACCCTTCCAACCCAACCGTTCTATGGCTCTGTGATCCTGGTGTCCCTTCCCACCTCAATGTGCACAGACTGAAGGAGAGGATCTCAACAGCCCCCCGTGGCCCTGCAGGCCGTGTCCAATGTCACCAGGGCTCACAAGAAGCCAAAAGATCCCATTTTCAACCAACTCAAGTCACTGGTCAGGTAGAAGCAGATGGGGAAACCATGGGACCTGGCCACCACACTCGTTGCTGGTGGGCTACCCCTACCTGCAGAGGGGATTTCTACCCACCACTGGGCTGCTCCCACCCTGTTTACCTCCCAGCCGTGCAACACAGTGGTAGAGAAAACTATGTAAGTTTTCTACTTTTTTCCCTTCCTGCAAGGAAGTAGTCAGCAATGAACTGATGGCCTCGAGGCTTCTCAGCAGAGCAACCCAGCAGGCTTCAGAGCCATCATCACAGCCTCCCAGAACATCCACACCTCTCATCCCAGGTTTGCTTTTAACCCCCTAGAAAAGAAAAAAAGAAAAAGAACAAAAACCAGCAGGCAATTAGAAAACCCATTTACTTTCTGCATCAGGGCAGGTGACACGCAGCACCCCCAAGCCACCAGCTCTGCCCTGCTCTCTGGTCAAACATTTCCATCTCATCCATCCCAGCACACGGCTCCTAGCAAAAGGAAAAGCTGTGACACCACAATTTGGGCTCCTGGAGGGAGAGAGCTTTTTTGTGAACGAGGCATCCTGTTGAGAGCATTCACCCCAAATTTGCCAAAAGCTTTCTGCTGTTAATTGAAGGAGGCAGAAATCTGTTTGCTGAAGCTCCACGAGCAGAAAAAGATGTCAGATAAATTATTCATCGTGAATTACTCACTTGGCTCATGTTAGCAAATTAATTGTTTTCACAAAGCTTGCATCAGATTAATTCCTTATTTATTTCATTTATTTAGACATCTTACACTGGCAAAGAGATATGAATAACAGCCAAAGACTGCAGAAGGAAAAAAGTTTTTAAATGGATTCTAGGTCTAACCCGGGGGTGACCACTTCTCGAGAAAATTAACAAAACCACTCAATTCCAGGGCAGTGCAGAAGGGTGAGTTTTCAGAAAGAGCAATCTTGAGCAAGTTTATTATCACTGCAATTACCTGCAAGTGGATTACCGAGTGAATCTGACTTCATGATATTAGCTTGACGTTAAATAAGCAAGAAGTTTCAATTTAAGAGGCATGCTAATTGGTCAAAATTAGAGGACCTGTAAAAACGGGATGTCGGAGGGAGAGGTGCACGGTGAACAGAGTGGGCTTCAGATTGCTGGGCTACAAAGGAGGCTGCACCAGGGCACTGTCCAGAAGGAAATTTCCTCTGTTTTGGTCCCATTTACTGCAGAGCAGGGAATAAATACATCTTCACCCCCAAGGTGTGGTCCCGGAGCTTCACCCGACGGGAAACACACAGCATCCCATCACCTGCTCAGCACTGCGTTTGCTCTGGGCTCCCCTTCGGCAGGGATTCCACAAGCAATAATTCAATGTCCTAATAGGCTGGTTGCTTCCAAAGGGCGTGCTGGAAACACATTAAAAGAGTTCCTCTGAAAACTAGGAGAACTTAGTTTGCTTGCAAGGTGCAGCTGCTCTCGGAGATAAGTTACGGCTCCAGAAACCCAATATTTTCTCCAAGATTCTCTCTGTCTGAGACACTTTTGTCCAAGCTTTTTTTTTTTTTTTTAACGATTACGAGGTCGTTTTAAGCCACAGAGTGGGACTTGAGCATTGTTACAGCCTTCACTTGAGATTCAGAGAGGGCCTTTAAGTGCTTGCTCTCCTCGGCAGCAACTCCTCCACTTGCTCTCAGCACCGCTCGAAAACAGATTTGCAACCTGCTGCTCCCGTTCCTTTCAGGTGTGTGGGGGAGAGAAATTAGCTGTAGCTCACTGTCAGGAGAAATCTGAGGCTCTGCAGCATCTCTGTTATATAAAGGAAGCTGATACAAAGACTCGTGTCTGCAGCCAAGCCTGCTATAAATACATCTGTTAAATTACACGTTGCGGGCTGACGTCTCCGTCGCGCGGCGTTGGTCCCGAGAGCTGAGACGAGTCGGCTGTGGAGGGAATGACAGCAACTCTCCTGAAAATAAACAGGTCATCCACACGTCTCCTCCATCCGCATCTGTGTGCCAACATCTGCAGTGCTCTGCTTCCTCTGTCTGAAATTGCTCCTCGCTGTCACCCCACACGTGTCACCAGGAGGCATGGGGCATCCACCTCGTCACGGCAGCTAGGGATGGAGCCTGAGCGTGGTGGTGAGGCTGAGCGTTGAGAAGTTGGTTCAAGTTTCCATCTCCAATGGAAACCTTGTGGGGCTTCAGCCAGGCCTCCTGGAGGCCTGACCAAGAAGGGGGACAGCAGGTGTCCAGGCCTGGTGGCTGTGATACCACTCAGAGCAGGCCCAGCAGCCATCTTGGGGGCCCACCAGCCATCTTGGGGGCCCACCAGCCATCTTGGGGGCCCATCAGCCATCTTGGGGGCCCACCAGCCATCTTGGGGGCCCACCAGCCATCCTAGGGGCCCATCAGCCATCTTGGGGGCCCACCAGCCATCCTAGGGGCCCATCAGCCATCTTGGGGGCCCGCCAGCCATCTTGGGGGCCCAGCAGCCATCTTTTGGGCCCGCCAGCCATCTTGGGGGCCCAGAAGCCATCTTGGCAGCCCGCCAGCCATCTTGGCTCAGGCCCAGTGGCGTTTCCAGTCTCGCCAAGGCCATTTTGGGGCAGCGCAGACAGCTGGGATGTCAGCCGAGGCCTAGGCCTGTCCGTGTGAGCCTGCAGGCCTGTCACTGAGGGATCCATTTCCCTGTTGCATCTCATCTCCTCCCAATTCTGAGCATTAAGGAAAGAACCAACAGGGTTTTTGCCCAAATGAGACCACGGGCAGCACTGTCTCCTTCCCAGCACTGTCTCCTTCCCCCCAGAGCTCGGTGCTGCCCATCCCCAGCAGTGCCCCCCGTCCTCAGCCACCTCCTGGCAGAGCTGCTCTGCCTTGCGTGGTAATTAAACATTTATCAGGCCAGCAAGCAGCCTTCCAGCTCTGCAGACAGGGCAGTCAGCTGGGATGTGGAGAGCCGGGTTCAGTGCCGCAGTAATTAATATTTGATGAGCTGGGTGAGGTAGAAGGACTCCGCCAGGAGACAAAGAGCCATGTCCGCCCCATCCAGCCTGGATTCATGCCCAGAAACAGCCACAGCAGGCTCAGGCCTGCCTACAAAGCCCGAATCCTGCTTGGACTGCACATGTGGGAAACGCTGGGATTTACCGAGATCTGGTCTGAAACTTGAAGTGGGGAAAAAACCAACAATCTTTTGTGTCCTATCCTTGTAAGAACTGTGCCTGCCGCTGGCCATACCGATGGCTGCACTCCATAAAACACTTGAACTTGGTCGGGGTTGGGTTCACGCACAGCGTGCTGACCTGCAGCACAGCTCGGGTGGCTGAGCAAACAGCAGCAGCAGCGTGGGTGTTCCTGGCACTTACAGGCTGAATCCTGGGCTCAGGTGCTGAAGCAATGCTGTTTTGTGGAGGTCTAGTAGCTCTTGCCCTAGCATCGTCTCAGCTCTTTGCCTGTTCTACAGATCTTGCCTTCTCCAACATTTATCTCGGTCCTCCAAGCAGATTTTAGCATCACTTTCACTGCCGGGGAGCACGTGAGCTGCCAGACTGCTCTGCACAAAGTGACGAGTGCCTGGCCTGTGCTGCACGTGTCGATTGAGAAGTGTTTGGGGATACCCCTCAGCGACTCGTGTGGATGTTAAACATCATAATCGAGTGCAATGAGGTTACTCTAGAAGGAGCTCAGAGCGGACTGGAGGAGGTTTAGGAGGAGGGGGTTTTCCCTCAGATCTCCCAACTTACAAACTGAGCTAAAGAACTTCAATGGCTGCACAACGGTGGCTGCTCCTTGCCTTAATCCCCTGACATTCCCATGGAGCTCGCTGCTCCTTGTTCCACTAATACCATGCGATTACGGATGCTGCTTGCACAGTGCTCAAAGCCACTCACTGCTAAAGCTTCCCAGCACAGCCAGGAGAGCCCTGGCCTGTCTCAGAGCCTGGCTGTGGCTGCAGAGAGAAGTTTGGCAGCAGAAGAGCTCCAAGCAGCTCCCACAGCTTCCAGAGCTCGGCGTATTTTCCAGGGGCGCAGTGGGCATTAATTGTATAAGTGTTCATTCTCCTCGGAGGGCCATCTGCTGAGGGCCAGCACGCAAACTCCTCTTGGAAATACAGGCAACAGCACCATCTAGCAGAGCAGCCCAAAAAGTGCTGCAGGGACTCATTGCCCACGTTCAGAGGGGGCACAGAGGCGAGGGATCAGCTTTGGGATGCAGCCAGTGCCTGCCTTGCACACCAGCATCTCCAACCGCCAGCTTCAAGCACCTGGCTCGCAGCAGTGTGCCATTTTCTTGTCGTCTTCCAAACCTCCCATGGCTTTTCTGTGCCAGAGCACAGTTCTTTAGCATCACTCCAGGAGAGTGAGACAGCCTCTGCCTCATCCAAGCTCTATCTGTCACACCTGGGAAAACAACGCAGCAGATATCATTACTGCAAAACCACGGAAAGCACTTGCCTGTGGCATAACCTTGCTTTCAGGAAAAAAAAAAAAAAATTCTACAGATGGAGTGTTCTTTAGAAAATAATCCAGATCTGGTCTCTCGGATCAGTGAAGTCGTGAGCGCAGGGAGGAAATAGCCCAGGGAGCTGCAGATAAGCAAGAGGGAGAAAAGAGACCTCATCATTATCTCCTGCTTGGCAGGGTACAAATAGCGTTTGCAGCCAGGCTAGATTTTCAGCAAAGGGAATCCTTCAGAAAACAACGAAAAAAGTGCTTTCTGAACTTTTTCTCTCCTGTTATTTTTCAAAGAAGAGAACACTTTTCCCTGTTGACCTCATTTAAGACCCCAAAATAACATCTGCTGCCTAATGGAATTCTAAGAGTCTCTGCACATTGACTCTAGACATTTACTCTCCTGCAAAGTAACTCGAATCTGGCTTCCTCACCCCATCCCGCTCCTCAACACAGAGGTGCAAAGAGCATCTTTGCTGATGGGTAACTTGCACCATAGGGTGGAAACATGCAACAGAAAGAGCTTTTGTCTCCCTCCCCAACAGGGCAACACTCCCCCAGTGATGAGAAGGTGACCACTGTTGAAATTTGTCCAAATTTATTACGAGGAAAAAGCATCAAGGAACAAATCTTTTCTTGGGCCTCCCTTTGGTGTATGTTTTCCTGTTTTATACACATGTACAGCAACAAACTGTAGTGTTCGTTTTTCCTGTACTATGCCCCATAACGGGGAGGGGAAAAAGCTCTGCAAAAAGCAGAAATTGAGAGAAATGTGCATCTCAGCATTGTAATGAATGGAAATTTATACTCGCCAATCTATTTCTTCTGATCGTTCTTCGCTCCCCGCACAGGGAAAGTAATGGCATTCTCATGTCAGGCTCTGTTCAGTCCCTTGTAATTCTTGTTCTGATAGTGCTCGTACCCATAAGATGAAATCTTTGTTGATTTTATGTTGAAAGAAGCTATAGTAATCACTTAAAATGACCTCTCCTATTTACAGGGCTGAGCAATTCCTCCATCGCATCCCAGATTGCAGTGCAATTACAGAATTTGTTTTAGGAAAATAATAACCTCCAGTTCAGACCAAATCCCATCACAACCCTGGAAAGGATGTTCCCTGTGTTAATTACCCTCACAGCAGGCTACGTGCCTCCCTTGTCTAGCTGGAAATTGTTGGCTCCCAGCTTTGTCCTTCAGGGATAGCTCCGATTTTTAAGGAACGTTCTGAGTGATCTGAGTCCCGTGAAGGTTGTTCTCGTGGCAACACCAGATGGGGCACCCACTCAGATCAACAGGTCTGGTTTAAAAAAAAATAATTTCCCTTCTCCAAAGCACCCTGAGATTCGTGATTTGGAAAGGTAAGTTCTGAAGAAGCAATCCGAACGAACATTTCAAAAATATGTCAAAGAAAGGGTATTGAAACCCTTCGTTTTTAACATTTTCATCTTAAATAAAACATTTCAGAAGTCCTCAAACTGAAATGTCTTGTCCTGGTTTCCCAGGGTGAGACAAATGTGATTCGTTCCAAGCCATCTCAACACGAAATTGCGTGTCCTTAACCTGAAATGCCTTTATTCCAGGAGCCCTAGCTGCAGCTCCTCATCTGAACAGGCTCAACAGCCAAGCCATAGTTGGGCACCATGGGCACGGGACTCCCAGTGAACACACAACGCTGGTGTCCCCCACAAAGAATCATAGAACCATAAAACCACAGAATGGTTGGGTTGGAAAGGCCCTTGAAGATCTCAGAACCATAGAATGGTTTGGGTTGGAAGGGACCCTGACGAATGCAGAATGATAGAATGATTTGGGTTGGAAGGGACCTTAAAGATCACAGAACCATAGAATGGTTTGGGTTGGAAGGGACCTTAAAGATCACAGAACCATAGAATGGTTTGGGTTGGAAGGGACCTTAAAGATCACAGAACCATAGAACGGTTTGGGTTGGAAGGGACCTTAAAGATCACAGAACCATAGAATGGTTTGGGTTGGAAGGGATCTTAAAGATCACAGAACCATAGAATGGTTTGGGTTGGAAAGGCCCTTGAAGATCACAGAACCATAGAATCACAGAATGGTTGGGTTGGAACGCATCTTAAAGTTCCCCCAGCCCCTGCCAGGGGCTGGTTTCCACCCACCAGCTCAGGCTGCCCATGGTCCCATGCTGCATGGCCTTGAGCATCCCAAGGGACGGGGCATCCACAAAGTCACACAATTTTTTTGCAGTGTAGGAAACACAAATCCCAAAGACCATCCTCCAGAAAAGAATGGAAGCTAGAACAATCATCTTCATTTTCCAAGTCCCATGTGCCGGAAAAATGCACCTTACCATTGAAGGAAGTGAAATCCAACCAGTTTTTCAGCAAAAGAGCTGAAAATTGAACCACTCAGTCCTTTGGAGTGAAAGATTCCACCTGAGGTGAGTTTGGCGGAATACTGAAGCTCACAATTTGTTGAGGAGCCTTCCCAATGACAGGAGTCTCCCCCTCTGGGAAATGGGATAATTTCCAATAATCTGAGAGGAAACGAAGGATGAAATGATTTCAACAATAATTTAATTGAGTCATCATGTCTTTAAATGTCAGGCATGTGAAATCACTGTCTTGGGGCCCCTCTTCTTCCTTGGAGCTGCGAGATGTCAAGGTGAGCTGTGCCTTTCCCTTGCTGCCCATCGTAAATCAGACCTTTCCCACCAGCCTGGTGCAACGAGCCCTCCTCCTGCTGCTGACACCTCCGTGCTAGGAAATGTCACTGTCTCCATTGGGTGATGTGGCTGGCTTGCTTTATTTATTTTTCAAACAGGTTCGCATAAGCCAATGGCTACTGTAAAAATAACCATTCTTCACGACGATGACCATGTGAACTCGTAGTTTAAGGGGAGAAAAGGGAATCCTTCCTGTCTTTACACCATTACTGCCTTTTTGCTCCTGGTGCCAGCAGCAGTGGGTGCTGAACGTGCAATGCCCAAAGCCTTCCTCCACCTGGGACCCATCCCAGGAGCAGGCTGCACTCCCACTTCTCCTGCACAGCTGCCGCCTTTCCCAGCCAGAACTGCTGCCTTGCTAATTTCCCTGCACAGCTCACATCTCTATTTCAGGAATTTTCATTTCGGTTTTTCTGGAATAAATTTTCAGCTATTCTTTCACTGCACAAACAGCTCTGCTATTTCGAGGCCGTCTATAAGATTTTCAATGGGGAACATTTTTATATCGGAGCAGATTGCATCTGCTCTGATGGAGGCACCGAGTTACCAGAAATAGGAGACAAAAGTGGTGTTCATACACAGACTTCCACCAGTTTGCCCCAAAGAACATACGGTACACAAGTACCAGCAGTTCCTGGAACAGTCACAGAAGAGCTGAAATACAAAAAGTTTTGCTGGGATGACCCACAAATAATCTTTTTTTTGCTTGTAAAGCTGTTGCCCTGTGTACCGAGCCTTCACGTGCTCTGCGCTCGCAAGCTCTTTGCCCACAGATGCCCTTCTCCCACGGGAAGGGAATGGCTTAACAGCCGCACCCCTTTAGGCACCCATTCCCCTTCCACGTCCCATAGGTCCTTTGGGATTGAAAAAGTCCTCCAGGTACCCAAAACAGATGAGCTGTCTCCGTGCAATGTAGAGAAGACTCCAATAGGGAACCACGGAAGACGGCTGCAAGGAGCTGTCAAATACCAAGCAGAGGTCTTCCATACCAAAAAAATAAAAAATAAAAAGAAAGAAAAAAGAAAAAAAATGGTTAAAGATCAACCATCCTTCTCCTTTCTTATGTCAGAAACTGCTCAGGCGTTGCACTGACTGGTATTGACATTTCACTCTGCTTGTATCTCGTGTTCGAGCGGTGCATTGGAGCTCCTGTAGATAAGGTTGGGTTAACACCACCATTAAAAGCTCCCTCTGCCCTTCCCCTGGGGCAGGGGGGAGTGAAAGGCTTTCAGCCTCGCTCTAAATACTTGGTCAGGGATGAAAGCTGTCAGAAGTTGGGTTTTTCCATTTACAGGCATTTTCCTCAATACAAACGTGTCCGTTTCCTTTAGTAAAAATCCCAAACCGGAGAAACTTTCCAGGTGTTCCATGAACTTTCTCGCGAGCTGTGCCTGTCAGATGCGGTTCCAACGACCCGAGCAAGGAGCTCTGGGTTTTGTGTCCTGCTGGAAGCGATGCAGAGACGTTCGGCTGCTGCGATAACGAGATGTGAACAGGACGGAGGGTGAAGTGCAGCTTAGTTCACGCAGCTGAGATCTCCCCGGTGACAGTCATCCCTCTTTAATTGAGCAAAACCGGCCAAGGGGACCAACATCAACCACCGGCGTGGAAGGGAAGCTCTCCCCAGCCAGAAGGCAACTAATGATCGGTTCCTGCCCTCCAGCAAAAGGGTGGTTGGCTTGTTTTGAATAGATTTACGGGATCGTTTGAGCTGGAAGGGCCCCTTCAAGGCCACCTGGTCCAACTCCCCTGCAATGACCAGGGACATCTACAGCTCCATCAGGGCACTCAGGCTGCTCGTTTAATGTTATCTGTGAATTGTAAAACAACCCAGGGAAGCTCACCTTCACTGTGTAAACATACAGCTCAATGTGCTTGAGTGTTCCCCATTTTCCACCTTCCCCATTTTCCATTACAACCCAACGCAGACCGAAGAACCTACAACGCTCCCATCGCTCCCCAGTTGCCATCCATGCCACCTTGGCCACGTGGAGCCATCGCCTTAGACTCCAAATAGTTCAATTATCGTTTCTTGGAGATCCTAATCCATCAGCCACTGACACCTCATCGATTCCCTTTAGCTCCCCTAACTGGTCAGAGCTACGTCCAAACCCATTCCCACATCCATCATCGTTTATCCCACGTTTCCCTTTTCTGTGCTATCGCAGGTTGCCTGTTAAAGGATTTGAGGGCACTCAAGAGAATGATCCTCCTCGATCCAGTTTTCCCAATACTTCTCGTTTAATTTCCATTCACTTAAACCCACGGTGATTTAAAGCTCTGGGTGACGCAACCTTTAAATGTCCCCAAATTACGCATCGGTCGTTAATGCCATTTTCCCTCCCACACAAAGGAAGCCTTGCTATAGCCTGGCCAGTGCAGCTGATGGATTTCAGACCAGTCATCACCTCTTTGTCTATTGAAATGAGGTCAATATTCAATTATCTGGAGCTCGGTACACAGTTTCTGCATTAGGAAAGCATCATATTTCAAGATTCCTAAGGCAGCTTTGTAGCTGAGTGCCTCTGGGGTCCAGTTCCTGGGCTTAAGTGGCACGAGAAAATGCAGATTAAATTCCTGTGTTTTGGACAGAGGCCAAGGGCAGAGTTCACCCAGGAGCGTGCCCCACAGCCCACCTATGGATCTGTGTCAGTTACCCCATCCCGGGGTTCCTACAACCCGTCCTGGTTTGTGCCATGCCAGAAGATGATATTTTAAACAGAAATTTTGAGTAGTCTGTGACACTGTAAGAGCTTAACGTCTTGAAGTACTCCTGTTCCCCACCTAGTCCCTAAAAACAATTGGCAATCGCTGCATTGAGTACCCCAGCCACGTAACCCACCGACCACGCACCGCTTCTCAACCAAGCTGATCAGATTTCTCTGTCAAGAGATGATGAGCACATCCAGTCCCTTTTCCCAATCACACCAGAAACTGGGATTGACCAAGGAGCAGGTTGGATGCACGTTCCCCTCGCGCTGCTCTGGGTTGGGTTGTGCTTGGATCCTTGGGTCTTCCTTCCCCAGACCACCCCGCTGTCTTGTCCCCACTCCTCAGGTTATTTGGGAAAACAGCATAGCAGGCCCCAAACCCTCTACAATCTCCCCAAAAACCCACTACGATCTCCCCCAAACCCCAAATATTATCATTTCCCCTGGTGGGAGCTCTGCCAGCTCTGCTGTTTTCAGCTCTCTTCCTCCGAGTGCTCCTCGCAATTATTTTCTGCCAAACAATTACTCAGCAGCTATTTATCTTTTCCACACAAGGATGGAAAACTTTCAGAGTTACTCTGCAGTTCAGCGCTTATCAGGAGAAAGATAAACTTTCCAGGCAGAAAGAGTCTTTTGGGACAATGCTGGAAAATGCCTTGTGCTGGCTTCGCTGGGCCCCATCCTCAGCTCCATCCCGGAGCAGCGGGGAGAAGCCTCCTGCCCCAGCTGAGATTTTTTGGTAGGTTGTGCAAGGTTTCCTGTCATTACTCTCATTATCTTGATGGGAAAAGGTGGGAAAATGGATATTTTTTGCAGCCGTGTGAATCAGGAGCAGCTCCACCAGGTGAGCTCAGTTTCCTCGGAAGCTCGGATATTAATTTAATCCTTCTCCTGCAGGGAGAATGCAAGAGCTGCAGCAGAGCAGGGTGCAAACGCACTCACTGCTCTCATTAATACGCTGAGTTAATTAAGCTGAGATTGGTGCTGGCCTGATTGACTGCACAGATCTCAACGTTCATGGCACAATCAAGAGCCCAGCAGAGCCCAGGCAGCAGCAGCATCAACGTGCCAACAAAGCACATGGAATTTAGATGCACAAAAAAAGCATGAGAGCTATTTTTTTCTTTTTCTTTCTTTCTTTTTTTTTTTTTTTTTCCCATTGTGCATTTTGAGCTCTTTCGCCGTTCTCTATTTTGGAGTCGATACAAGTCAGGCCCTAAATCCAAAATGGAAGTGCAGAGGTTGGTGGGGATCCAGGTGCTGGAACCCAAGGGCAACGTGGGGTTACTGCAGCAGCAATGCCAGCAAGCTCCTTTCCCACCAGCTTTTGGGTTGGAAAACGTGGTTTGTGGTTTCTGCATGGGGGTCTGCTGGGCAGAGGGGGACCATAGAGCCATGGAATCATAGAATGGTTGGGTTGGAAGGGACCTCAAAGGTCATCCAGTTCCAATGGCCACGGAACGGCCATTAGGGAGGCAGACACCCACCCATGGGGCGAACAAGGGATTGGGTTGTGCTAAGTTGGATGGAAATAAAGCGTGAACAGAGCTCAGGAGCTGGAGAAAAGATAAATGGAGCTCCATGAAAATCAGACAGGAAAGCGTTGTTGCGCTCAATTATCCGCTTAAACGTAACGACGGCGAATTTGTATTACACTTATTAATGTCTTCCTCAGCTCTGAAAAATTGCACCCTGTCCAAAGAGCATTAACAGTTTAATACATGTTTTTGTTGCTAAGTATGATTATTTTTAATTCAGCTTTATTTTCCTTGAGCACCATTTAAATCACTCCACCACGCGCTCGCCCTGGCTGCTTCGTTGCACGTGCTGTGTATTTAAGCTGGTGGTTACGGATGGAAAAAAAAAAAAAAAAGGAAAAACAGCTTTTCCAGCTCCTTTGAAGCAATTCAACGCCCACCCCACGTTAAATCGATTGGAGCCGCAGCGCTGGCATTCGTCACGCACCCTTGGGTAACTCCAAGCTGTTCTGCTTTCCTTGGGTTTGCTGGGGGAATGGGAATTGTCTCCGGCTCTGAGCTGAGGATGCTGCTCTCAGGAGTGCTGTGATGCTGAGCCTGGGAGATGTCACGGGAGTCACTGCCCAAAGGAAATCGGAGCTCCGGAGGCTTCGCCCCGTGCTGCTGTTGGTGCTCTGCTTCTTCTTTGCGTTCGCTTGGCTGCTCCCAAAGCAACCCCCGAAGCCAAAGCACGTGGCAGGGCTGCCCTCTGTGGGTTAGCTGCAATATATATTCCGTAGCAATATCACACGCACAGCCCCAAACCATCCCACCGAGTCCCAGCCCCCCCTGTACCAATGGGATGTTCATTTGGGGGGAGAACAAGGCATTGTGATAGTTTCCATTTCTTTTCTGTGGCCTGACCCCAAGGTGACACCTAGTAACCCTACACTGACCCTGATCAAAAAAAAAAAAAAAAAGATCTATTAAATGTTGGTTGCCACAGAGTGTTTGGGGAGAAAACATGAAAACATTTCCTTTTGCAATAAACCGGCAAAAAAAACTTGCCAGCACATTTCCATTAACAATTGCTGCCCTACGGATGGAGTTATTTAAGCAAAACTGTGAATGCATTCCATGTATAATATCCATTTCCATTAAATATTTCTGCACCACACAAGCAGTTTTAAGCAAAAGAGTAAGTAAACGTTCCTTGTGTGTGTAATACACTTCCATTAAGTGCGTCTGTAAGCTCGAGGTTTTTATGATGATTACAGTGATTTTTCCTTTGTAAACGCTCCATAAGCATTTTTAATCCATTACAGCTCACGACAGCACGTATTTCCATTTGCTTTACACGTATTTACGTTTACAGCAAGCCCGAATTTTGCTTTGTGAGGGATCTGTTATTTGGGAAAGGGACCCCAGAACCCCATTCCTGGATAAATCGCTCGGCTCCCCTCTGGCATCCTGCCTCAGCTTCCACGTTATTTTATTGCTGTGTTCTATCAGACCGAGGATGCTCTGCCAACTTTATGCACCTTTTCCACGTCATGCTCAGGGAGCCAGCCTGGCTCTCTCGCCAGCATTTATGAACAAACCCAACAAGCAGGAATCCGGCCCATTCGACGTATTTTTGGCCATTTTCCCATGGAAATGAGTCACGCAGTTTGTCTGCCGGATCCCTCCTCCTCCTCCCCACGGAGATGGAAGGTTTGGGTGAGCTCAGGCAGCACCCAGCCCACGCTGCCAGGTTTCACGGCTCCAAATGCCTCTTTGTATTCATTTAAACGAGCACGGATCGAGCTACAACACCCCAGTGCTTTCCACACAAGAGGAATTTTATTACCCAGAGTTAACGGGGACCTCATGCAATTGGGATAAATACCAAGTGCCAAGTGCTGTTATTATTATACATCATAGAAACACAGAATCATCAAGGTTGGAAAAGACCTCTCCTACCACCGGGTCCAACCATCAGCCCATCACCACCAACCCATCACCATGCTCATCGCTGTCTGAGCCAGAGTTCACGTCATCACACTCATGGAGCCACAGAATCGCTGAGGTTGGAGAAGACCTCTAAGATCACCAAGTCCAACCCCAACCCATCCCCACTCAATTGTAGAATCACAAGGACTGGAAAAGACCTCCAAGATCATCAAGTCCAACTGTTGACCCATCCCCACCCATAGAATCATGGAACCATTAACATCGGAAATGCCCTCCAAGGTCCCCAAGCCCAACCCCAGCCCATCCCACCGTGCCCACTGAGCCATGTCCCCAAGTGCCACATCTCCATGGGTCTGGAGCACCCCCAGGGATGGGGACAGTGACCCCACCACCTCCCCGTGCCAGTGCCTGACCATTCTTACATCAGAAGAGGAATGTTTTCCTCCGAAAAAAAGTTTGTACCTTCCACTGTCTTCATCTTTTTGCAAATTCGCTTTTGTTCCTGAAAGAGGAGCACATGATGGAGTGCTCTGTCAAACCTGGATGAATTGCTGGTTCCTTTCTTTTCAATTGAAAACTTGAAGTACCTTTTATTTTTTTAACCTTCCTCTTCTTCTCTAAATCAAATGAAACAAAGAATTGCGCGCATCCATAACCTTTGGTGCTGCTGTCATGGGCTGCCAATAGCAGATTTCTGTGATACTGAAACCCAAATCTGCCTGAAGATGTTAAACAAGGGATGTGCTTTCCCATTTCTCAGGGATTCCTCCCCAAAGGGATGTCTTGGATGGACGGGTTACACGGCATCTCCCTGGGTGATGCTGCGTGACCCACGCTGACCCAACCAGGGTTGGTTTTTCAGCATCCGTGCAATTTTTCTTTGGGGAAATCAAGAGGAGCAAACCCCACTGTGGGTGGCAGCGTCCAGAGAGGGATTTTTGATGGGAAACTTTCCCTTTTCCATGCAAAGGAGATGGTGTCTTGTCTGTGTTTAGTTCTGAGCTATAGCGGGGTGGGGAGGAGAGCCCACAAGACAACTTGGTCCCTTGCCCACCATCCTCATCCCCATCCCCTAACACTGCTCCATTTTTTAGCTGGGATTCCCATACTTAACCACAGCTGTTATCCTGATACGAGGCGTTATCCTGATAGGATCAGAAGACGCAAACCACCACGGAACTGCTAAATACCCATTTAACTGCCAACAGTGAGATTGTCCCGCAGTCCACCAAAAATTGCAAGCGGCAGGGATTCGTTCTCTTCATTCTCCCCGAAAAAAACGAATGGGTTCCCCCGGGCAGCACTCAGAACCAGCCCCATGGATGTGCCCAGCACCACATCCTGCATCTCACAATGGCAGGAGGCGTTCAGAGCCTCTCACGTCGCATTGCTGCACCTGCCTCGTGCTATCTAAGAGGGAGATAAGGCTCTGCGGCTGCACTGGGAACCATCACCCATTGCTGTTTACGTACATCCCCAGATAGAAGCTGCTGTCGAAGTGAAAAATTCCAGCCTCCCCAGCAAGCAAGCAGCGCTGAGCCTTTATAAATAGTCTGCGATGCAGGGAAACTTGGGAGAAGTCTCTGAAACTTGAAAGTGCATTTATTTCTGTAAGCATGCAAGGAGATGATAAATTATTTCTTTTGATCCTTTTCGCTTCTGTGCTCACAGCTGTAAAAAATATGCTAAAGGCTGCTTATTTTTTTTTTTTCCCCTCGGAATCGAGCGGTGAGTGAAGAATCCTACAGCACAAAGCCAAGCGTTGGGGATGAAAGGAGAAGCCCTTAGCAGGACAGGTAGGATTTATTTCACCGCTTCCTCGCATTAACAAATTACCCCGAGCACCTCTGCAAATTTCCACTGGCTCTTTTCTATGGATACAGGAGAAATCCCTCATTCATTTAGGGGAAGTGTTACTTTTGTTCCCATCCTGGGGGCTGGGTCCGATCCGGAACAGCACTGGGTAGGAAAGATTTACCTTTTTCCCCTCAAATCTTTTATTATTATTTACGAATCGAATGCAGCAATGAAGGGGGATAAAAGATAAAAGCTGTTTTTTGATGGTCTGCTTCGATACTATCGCAGAGATTTGGGGGGAAAAGGCTTATAGCTTCAGGCTTCCATAATGAAATCAGTGTATTAAGGGAGGAAAGCCATAGTGTGGGCTGTTCTGCTGAGCGAGCAAGGAGGCGATGGCCAAGGCACACAATTACACCCATCCTCCCTGCAATACCCAGGGCCTGCAATTGGGTTGGAGAGGCAATCGATGCATTTTTGCCTAAGATTTATCGGCTCCAGGAGCAAAGGGAGTGCTTTGCCCCTCTCCCCGCGTGCATGTTAATCACAGCAAAGTCATTTAGCAAATAAATAATGCTAACCTGGGAAGGCACAAGCCCCTTTTTAATTAAAAAGGGGCTGCTGTCTCGATGCTATTCCAATAAACTTGGAAGTGGGTGGGATTAAGGTCCTGATCCTGCAGCCCCTGCTCAGAGCCAAACCCTAGGAAATGTCATCTGGATTGCGAGGAGCTGTGGGGATTTGGGGCAGAACCCCCACATTAATTCACTCTCGGGTGAGCCCCAACCACACAACACATCAACATCATAAGCAAGCCTCCAAAAATCTACAAGGGAAGGGGAAAATTCATTAGAAAGCCTGAAAATCCCTAACTCCGAGGGGGCTACGCTATAATTAATGAACACACTGGATGGGCTTTAATTAGGTTTGTGAGGAGCACGGGGTGAGCTCGCCTCGCTGAAAGGTTGTGTTCGTTTCATTAAAGCCCAGAGCCCGGCTCTGCCCTTCATTGTGCTCGTTCCAGTTTCTTTCATCAGCTCAGTCTTTGGGAGAGGTACGAAACGTTGCCCATGAAGGATGCTGAGAAGTAGGTGATTAAACAAGGTACCAATTAAATACCCCTTCTCAGCTCTGTTCTTGTTTTTAAGCACAAAACCTGAAAAAACACACTGGCTGGTGATGGTTTTTGGACAGGTTTATTCAGCTGCTGGGGAAGAAGTTGGAAAAATCATAGAACCATTAAGGCTGGAAAAGTCCAGCCACCAACCCAGCCACCAACCCATCCCACCATCCCCACTCAGTCGTAGAATCATAAAGATTGGAGAAGACCTCCAAGATCAAGTCCAACCGTTGACCCATCCCCACTCACAGAACCATGAAGGCTGGAGAAGAGCTCTGAGATCCCCAAGCCCAACCCCAGCCCATCCCCCCATGCCCACTGGGCCATGTCCCCAAGTGCCACAACCCCATGGGGCTGGAGCACCCCCAGGGATGGGGACCCCACCACTCCCTGGGCAGCCTGTTCCCATGCTCGGATGTTTTGTGACGATTCAGCTCCATTACTGCTCGACTCGAGCAAATATCAGAGCAGACCGGGATTGCTGCGAAGATCAAAGACAGCGAAACATTCAAGTTAATGGAAACAAGGTCTTTATTAAGTAACTTTTAATATCAGAAAAATAAAACTCTTATAATTCTCTTTACAGCAAATATATAATATCAGTGCTTTGGCCATCATAAGTTAAAGGCCCTTTATCATAAAATATATGGTTTTTAAACTTTACTCAAATTGAATTTATAATCCCTATGACCTCCCTACATATACATAACAAAAAGTGTAGTAAAATTAGCAAATACTAAACTAGATCGATAGTTTCTCATTCTTAGTTTGTGGTTTATAGAAATGGTACACGCACCTAATGTCTGTCGATTCCTTGGCTTATTAGCTGCGGTGTACGATGCAATAAAATACAAAAGACATGCTCCGTGAACCTCTGTTCCTATCTACAGGGCTGCAGCTAGAGATTAGGTTTCAATACTGACATGGAACTATTCTACAAGCAGTTAGCATGAAAGTTATGCATGACATAATATGCCGTCAAGGCAACTCTTATACTGAAAATCATAAAATAAAAACCGTTATTTGTAAACTTTGATACGAAATGTAACTCTTCAAGTGGAAATAAAAAATAAAATTTCTGTATATTTACTAGTTCGATACACATATAATTTCTTTCTTGTTATACTGAGAAAAAAGCTTTGTCCTGTCTTGGGAAAATAATGCTTCAAAAAAAATAGAAAAATCCACTGGAACTCCCCTTTGTGTCTTTTTTTTTTTTTTTTTTTTCTTCCTCGTTGTTTTAATATATGCCAGCACAGATTTGGGAACAGACTGAGGATGGAAAAGCCAGAAACATCCACAGGTTGAAATGTAAGAAGCGCATTCGAAAGACACTTTTCCTCATGATTGGAAAGACAGCTTTGAAATGAAGTCAACTGATCGCAGGGCCACCGTCCCGGCTGCTCGCACAAACAACCAAGGGCACGTCCCCAACTCCCCCTTTGTCCTTCCCATCCCCACAAATCTATTTCTGCATGTGCAAGACAAGCGTGGATTGAACACAGAATGCTTCACATTTTGGACTATACACTCGAATAAAACGTAATTTAAGAACAGCTTGATGGGACTCACGAACGGAATGTCAGCATCCTCACTATTAGTCGCTGCAGGTGCATCCCCAAGCCCTTTCTGAAATGGGATGAAGCCGGCCAGGCTCTTCCACATCACACTGAGAAAAGCAGAGGGGTGGAATTCACAATCGAGACGCTACGTTCCTGATCCTCTGAGCACGCTCCTGGCACTGCCCCGGGTGACGAGGCGGTGTGGCAGGCACTAATTCATCTGATCCTGCCAATGACATGATATCCATTTCAATCAATCCATCTACGCTTTAAAAAAAAAAAAAAAGGTATTTGCAATCATGAAGAATTAGGCAGAAGTTGTTGCATCGAGCAAAAGAAATGTCCCCAAACCTGTTTTTCAAAACTGGCAGTGTAAAGAAGGCAGCATTGGAAGTGTTGTTTGATATCTTGATAATGCCACGAACCCTCCGCAGCTTCGTGCTTCTGTGCTTGGGCAATGAGGTGCGCTGCTGCCCGTACGCAGAAGCAAAACGCTGAACCGAGCTCCTTTTAGAAAGCCTGTAGAATTTGTTTCTGAGTTGTGTAGTTGACCAGAACCTCCCCTCACTGTGCTCTGCCAGATGCATCCCTGCTACACCTGCTGAGACGGAACTGGGCAGAGCCCACCTGGCTTTAGTGTTACCGTAGCAGCCTTTGAGAACGTACATTTATGAACAACTTTAGCCTAATCCCGAGAAAGCCCAACAGTCAGAACGACTTCAGAAGTTTTACTAGAGGGTACCATTACACCCATGCCTTTGAGAGTTTCAGCAGTCCATATATAATAATATCTATCTATATTTAAGAGTGGATTTGGATTGCCTGAGTTACAGCTGTCTGGCAAACAGGACACGATGGCGTTTCTTTTTCACAGATTTTGTTGGCACACTCCATGCAGAAGAGATTGTGGCCGCAGGGGACCAGGGCCGCAATGACTTCGTTCTCAAAGCAGATCACGCAGTCGTGCTTGCGCCTCGACTCGGGCGGCGAGCTGGACGTGGAGCCGCCGTTGGAAGAGGAATAGCTGTTGGTACCATTGGAAAAAGCAGGGATGTAGATGGGAAGGCCAGCTTGGTTGCCTGTGCTGGGTGGGTCGCTCCTCGCTCTCCGGGCCAGCGGGTGCTCCAGGCTTTCCGGGAAGGTGGGCGACAGGCGAGGGGTGGATGGTTGGCTCCCTCTGCGCTTGACGTTACTCGTGGGGTCGCAACCGAAGCCGGAGAGAGGGTTGACGGGTTCGAAAGGGGTCCAAATGGTTTGGGATGGCGTCGGTAGGGAGTCGTACGCGGGAGAATCCACTGCCAGCTCTTCTGTGCCCACCGCAGGCAGCGTTTCCCCGAACCAAAAGTTGCCTGTGCTGAACGGACTCGTCGGGCTGAAGTCAGCCAACCTATTGCTTCCAAAATAGGAATCTGTGGAGCCACTTCCCAAGGAGCTGGAGCTGTCGTTCCTATAGTTAGAAATCATCCTGGTGCGGCTAGGAGGGACGGGGTTAGAAGCGAGCCAGGCCGAGCCCAGGGTGCCTCCCTCGAAGCTCACATCCGTACCGTTGTAATGGAAATCGTTCTCCTCGTTCAGCTCGATGTAGTTCCCCGTCCGCATGGCGATGTGCATCTCGATCTCCTCGCGCGCGCGGTCGACGTTTTCGGGCATTCCCGTCACCTCGAAGACGGGCTCCTTATCCCTGCTGGGAGTGACGATGTAGGTGTGTGTCTGCTGCTGAATCCTTTTGATGGTCGCTCCCTTGGGTCCCACCACCAGCCCAACGACACGGTAAGGCACCCGGACCTGGACTGTCGTCTGACCTGGCAGGTTGGGGGTACACGGCAGCCCTCCCAGGGCAGGGCCGTTCTTGTTGCGTGATGCTCTGATCATGGAGAAGTGTTCAGCAGCAGAGAGAATTTCCCTTTTGGCCATGGCTACGTCCTCTTTTCGCCCAGTGACAACAAAGATGGGCTCTTCTCCACGAACGGGGGTCTTAATGTAGGTGTTTGTCTTGGCCCTCAGCGCCTTTATTTTGCAACCTGTTGGAAGGAAACACGTGCAAGTTTAGCAACACAGCCACAAGAAAGCAGTCTATTTTAAGCTGTTTGGGAGTTTCAAGAAACCGTAGGGTGAAACCAGAAGCAGCTGGCTTCATCTCTGCAAGCCACACAGTAACGACTTCACCTAGGATTTCCAAACACACCTCTGACTCTTCGAGCCACAAGCACTTCAGCAACGCTTCTTGGGCCATACAAACCCAGCATCCCCTCAGTTGCTGTCAGATGGTGAATAAACCTGGATGGGGCTTTCTCCACAACTGACACGTTTGTGCTTACCCCAGAAACGCTGTTGGGTTTATATTCTTTTCCATTTATTGGGCATCCTCGAGTTATTTCTGAAATCCTGCATACAGAGTAAACGCTCACACGTACACACACGTAACCCAGCTGATACACCGATCTTTCACTGACAAGTGTGCCCTAAAAACAAACTAAGCATTTAACAAGGGTCTGTATCACAGCCTGGGCAGGACACAGATAAAGTTATCGACAGCAGCACCTCCTTTGGGCAGCTTGCCTTCCTCCCTCCACCTGTTTGCACTGCTCACTGCTGTGATGCCTTCAGTTGCCCTGAGGAGATGCAGCTGCACAGACTTTCCCTGTGGGCTTGAAACTGAAGATCACAAAGATCCCCACAACGGTGCTGCTGGAGCGTTCCCAGTGGTGAAACACATTCACTGGAACACCTGAAAACCAAGTCAGCCTCCTGGTGTGCATCCACCATTCCCTAACTTAAACCAACTTCTTTTATTCCACCCAAGTTCTTATTTCACAGAAATTAGAGGCAGCATTTAAAGAACACAAGCAGCACGTAGCACGATACACACAAAAGTATCTAAAACCCTTTGCTGTAGATCCCAAATCAGAGCCTGCTGCATTCCTAAAGCGCCTGACTAAAAACTGACTTCAGGGGAAAATTGGCTCCACAAGGTCCACTCTCCAACTTTATCTGAAAAGTCTGAAAGAACTAAAAAATCGCCACGTATGAAACCGGAGATTTCTGAACGAGGCAGTCAGCACCAGCTCAGATTCGTCTGCAAGGAGCAGTGGTAAAACCCTCACAGTAGGCTTCTGTGAGGCTGTCGTGTCAAAACAGAAGGTCAGCAGCCCCACCAGCAGCTCCAGCAGGGTGATCTCCGTTTGCTCTCCCTTGGCTGCTCTGGTTTCTTACTCCCAGCGTGGCTGATCCCATGCCTACAGCTCATGGTATCTCAATCCGGCTATGGAGTTATGTGGCCGATGGTGAATCAAGAAATTCCTTCATCTCCTGAGCTTAGACACAAGAAGACAGAAAGAAATAAGAATACAGCTGCCCAGTGTAACAACCATGACTTTGAGATACAGCGTTTGGCTTTCGTTGAATTCACGTGTAACCTCTCCCAGTAGGAAAGTTGTGTCATTAACATCACTAAAAGCAAAACCCTACAAGTTTAGGCCAACCTGCAGCCAAGAGCTGTCTGAAAAAGCATCCTGCAAACTCACCCCCAAGGAGCTGCACCTCTGCTTCTTCCTTCTGCTACATTCAGTTCAACAGCACGCACTGAGAAAGGGTCATGGAGGACTGACTGGTGAAAATCCCTGTTATGTGGTTTCTTCCAAGTGGTGACACCAAGAGAATCAAGTCCTTGAAAATTCAACAGTCAACAGCCTTTGTGAAGCACGAAGAAATGAAAACCAGTTTGCTTTCCTTGTCTGGTTTTGGTGGGGCACCCAGCAAGTGAGTCAGAAAGGAAAACCTCTGGGTTTCTCCAGTGCTTGCACCCCACAGAAAGGTGCTCGGGCTGCTGGGGAGGTGCACTGGCACCAACTCACCCCCTTAATCAGCAACAGGCTAATTAGCAGCCCTGACCAAACCTGGCATCCTCCAGCTCAGCTTCAGAGCAAAGATCTCACAAGGATTGCCTCCTGCAGCTCGCTTCCAAGCTGTTGTTCATGGGAATACATTATCCAGCAGCTCCCCCAGCTACCTGATGCAAGGCAATGTTGCATTGCAGCCTCTGCACTGAGTGCAGTCCTTAGCTCTGAGTTGTAACACTCTGACACCACCTACAGAGGTTGTGACAGAGCAATGAGGGACACTGACCTGGCCTGGCCAGCTGCTAGTGGTAAATTCCTTGCCTTGAAGCATGGGCAGGACATGGAAAGTCCCTGCAGAACCACAGGAGGAGGCACAGCACCACGTGACAGTGCCAAGAACAGGGACTGAGCAGGAATTTGTTTTCCATGAATGTGCAACTTTGAGGCTAAGTCCCATCCCCTAACTCAGAGCAGGTCTGCACAGCTCTGCCCACTGGTTTATAATCAAAACAACCCAAATCAATCTCTTTCAATCAGAATGACTGCTCTACGTACTATTCTGAAGGGCTGTTCCTTCCCAGCAGTGCAGCTCGCACTCTTCCGCTTCAACATACGCAGTGCTTCCCCTTAGTTATGACACAGCTCAGAAGTTTTGTCCAGTTTACAGTGACACAGTACAAACCTGACATGTGCACCATTCATTAAACACACAGGAAAGCCCATGTGGACAACAAAAATCAAAGTTGTTTAACGGTTAAAGCTGGGCTGGCTACACAAAGAAATTAAGACAAGACTATTTTTGGCACTTAACTCTGTTATTGAAGCCAGATGAAATACTGCCTGTACCCTGTCCACTTCATGGACTGAATCTGGTTACCACTGCCTTTCACCCAAGATCAATACATTCATCTCACACCTTGATTTTTTTTTTTTTCCCCATAGACTGGAAGGGTTCAACTCCTGCTGACTTTTTCCAGCTAGCTGCTGAATAGTCGGTTGGTTCAAGGAAGATGAAGAAAGCATTGCTTTCAAGTTCTAAGCAATGTGAAGAGATTACACTTGAACTCGGACACAACACGTGCTACCGAGCTAAGGGACACACCAAGAGCTGGCTGCAGCTCCTGGGAGGTGACCACATGAAAAGAAACACAAGTTGTGAGATTAACATCTCTGGACAAAAGCTTTTCCAGGACCACGCTCCTGTACCTCATCAGGTTGTATTTTTAAATGGCATTTCCCATTTATCACATGATGAGAAGCCATAAAGTCGAGCTTCTTTTCAAGCTGACGAGCCCAAATGAGATACCGACACCGTCGCTACCCAAATCTTGGGAACTGAGTTCTGGCTCTCTGCTCTGGAATACAGCTGGACCAAGGGTTTTAGATAAAACAGACATCAGGAGTGCTGTACATAGGTAATAACCATCTTTGACTTCCAACTGCAACAACACTGCAATAAGCACCGCTATACATAGGTAAATTACTGAGTAGCATACAGGAAAAAGGAAAATTCAGCTTTTGAGTTATCCCAAGTGAAGGAAAGAGGACGTACAGATCTTTTAAGAAAAAGAAAAATGACAGCATTTCATCCCAGAGCCACTTCTCCCTGCTTCCTGACCCCCTCATTCACTTACCACTGCCCTCAGTTCCACTGTCATTACTAACACCCCGTGCCCGACCACGGAATGTTGCATTGTGACTCATTCTATATACAGTGACCCACGCTGCTCCCATCATCACTTCGTCACCTTACCCATTGCTGAGCAGCCACTGAGCACTTCGTTGCTGCTGCTTCATCTTTGCAGTCATCCATGCAAAGATATGCAGCTTCCCTGCTCGTGATCGTTCAGCTGGAACTGCAGAAGGGCTTTCAGGGATTCTCCCTTCAAGCTGAGTGCACACTTGGAGGCATGTGGGCTAGGTATCAGGGGACAACGTGGAAATCTCAAATACCTCAGCCAAAAGCTCAGCACTCATCTGGGTCAGGTCTTTGCTTGGCCCCACTGCTGCCAACTCACAGATGGGACTAGGGGAGCTCTGAGTCCCTGGTGGTGCTGGAGGAAGCTCCCCAAGGCAAGGCTGCTGCTCTCTGAAGCTCCCCTGAATGCTTCTCTGCTGGAAAAGAAAACCCCAGGTTCAAGAACACCGTGTCAACTCTTCACTCAAGATTTCACAGGAATATATCAATCCATATAAACGTATCAGCCCGGAATAAAGCAGTCAGCCTGCACGCTGCTTCCTTCTATTTATCAGGTTGGGGCAATTGATCAAATGAGCAATTGCACAGTACTCCAGTTCCCAAGACAGATGGCAACTCAGTAAACAAGTTCCACGCAGCAGAAGAGCCAGAGGGCACAACCTGTGTCAGTAATTACTTCACTGCTGCAATACCAGCACTCATGGAGCAGCTGCTGAGCAGACGTAGAAAGACACAACAGTAGCAGCAGCACAAGCAAGGGGATATGTCCAACAAATAAAATAACTACAAGAAAATAAGTTGTTTTCATTAACATTGATCTAAGGAATGATCTCAGGACCTTAAAGGAATATTTGCAATAGAGAAAGACCGTTTCAAGGAGGGACTGAAACTGGAAACAAAAGTTTGATTTAGAGCTTTAGGCTCTTTGCTTTGATTAAATAATGACCCAGTGCTCAGCATCCCACTTCTGTTTTTGTTACAGCAAAATTTTAACACTACCACTGTTAAAAAAAAAAATCACTATTTCTTGCCAGCAACTGTATTACATCAAAGACAACTTTGAGATCTTTGAGATATCCAACAGTTTTCTTGTTTAAAACAAAATTTCTATTCCAGACGTTCAGACCACAGTGTACTTACAGAAGGCAACAGGGGCTGAGACAAATGCACAACATCTGCTGACTTTACTGAGGAGTTTAAAATAAAAAAAAAAAACCATCACTGCTTTCTTATGCCACTGAGACAGGTTAATCCAGTGCAGCCTGGAAGCACATTAATCAGGATTTCTTTTGTATGTTTATGATTTAACCTTAAAAAACACACTCTTCCAGAAAGCAGCAGTTTTACAAGAAAAGCAAAAGGGCCAGAAGATTAGAAAATCATATTCTGTGTTTCAAGGTTTTTATTATTTTCATTTCTCCAAATATCTTATTTATGCAGGTATTCACTTCTGGTACTCACACGTAAAAATCGACAGAATTTCTGGCAGACTGCAGAGAGAGAAAAAAGAATCTAAAGTGTGCACCGTGCTCGGTGTGCCTCCCACCCAAAGAGCCAAACAAGAGCAGCATTTATGATTTCAGATTTACGATCCCAGCTGGACAACCTGCATCCTCCTCCTGACAAACTCTGCAACTGGAGCTGGATCTTTGCAGAGCACAAATGAAACTGAGATGTTGGTACACAGCAGCAGACCTACAAGGCACTGAAACTTCAGCAGGAATGCAGTGTTCTTGCAGAGTGTGTTTCAGTTCCTGAAGTCTCAGGCTGCAAAAAGGAAGAGCTTCACCTACTCAGAACGACAGCTTTCAACAACTAGTTTACTTTCTTTTTTTTTTTTTCCCCAGGCTTCAGGATAAACCATTTTACGTAGCATTTAATAGCAGAAGGTGCACAAAAACCCAACCCAAAAACTAAAGCCCTAACCCCAAAAATCTTAAGTATAACTGTCCTGGTAGTGAAAGGAGCAGCCTCCTTTTGAATCTGAGCCCGTGGTCTTCGTTGTCTGCGGCAATCAGCTCACACCAAGACATGGTAGGGCTTCAGCCATGCAAATTAAACTTATTATTCAGAGTGGAAATCTTAAGCATCCCCTTTTAAAGCCAGCATCACTCAGACTACACGGCTATGCCCATGCTGACCACATCCTACAGGGCAGCAATGAATATCAGCGATGTCTGCAAGTGCTGTCAGTGCTCCAGCAGCACCACTACCACAACACATCTAGATGTAAACGCAAATCTTTTGGGAAAGACTGCAATCATCCTCCCATATAGGACACCTGTGCACTCAGCTAACACAAGTATTTGCTCTAGGATCGTTCTGTCACTCTTGGGGAGCGGGAATAGTACCAGTTCCTGTTTTATTAGGCTGTTAAGCTATGTCAGATAGTTACCAGCTACCTGCTTATCAATGTTTTTCTTATTTCAATTTACAGCACTATTGTAAGCAAAGTAATATTTTTCTTAAGGGCCCACACTCAAAAGCAAAGAGGAAAACGGGAGCCCAGGATCATTAAATATACATAAAAATGTTATTTTAGTTGAAAGGCAGCCTCATGCAAAACAGATTTGTCATTATCGATTTAATCAGTGAAACGGATGATATCATCCCTCCTCCTCTTACTCATCAGGGGTTTGGAGACTGCCCTGTCTGCTTCAGCCTCGAGTTCTGCAGCCATCGCTCCAGCTACCACTGAGGAGAGAGAAGCACCACGCTGAAGAGTTAAACAGCTCCAACTTGATTGATCTTGGGGAGAAAAAACACCATTGTCAGCTTTAGCAAGGACAGAAGCATTTGGAAAACGATGCTACTGGGACAGCCACGGTGCTAGAATGTATCAGCAAACAGATTCCAACACTCATTAGCTGAGGGCAGTTATTACATCCCTGAGTGTTTGAACTCTCTGGGACAGATTTCTGTCCCAGCATCTTTCAGGCTCCCTGTCCATGCTTGCAAATGCCACTCCTCTTTTTGCAGTATTCAAAAGAGCTGCCAGTATTTAAATGTCTTCTCATGCCAAGAGAGTTTTGGGGAGCATGCAGACCCCACTTACACTCCCCAAATCCTTCTCCAGGCCACGGCAAATCATCATGGAAAAATCACCACCAGCAAGTTCATGGATAGGAAAAAGCACCCAGGTGATTCACAGCAAGCTTTCAGAAAGCTTGCACGTGACTCAGAGATTAAAACAAAACCCCTCAGTTAGATCTCCAGAGGTCTCTCCAGTTTGGACATATGTTTATGTAATTGTGGGCACACGCCCTCTCCCAGCTTTTCTCAGGCAGACAAGGCCAGAGATGCAGCTTTTTTGCTACCAATACTCAAAAGCACTTTTTTTTTCCCACCAATGCAATGGGATTTTCAGCTGCTGGCAGCAAAGAAAATCACTTTTCTGATCAGTGTGATGACCAGCCACCTCACTGGAGGCTGGATTCAACAGCTAGCTCGGATTCACACAGGCAGCCTGCAGGATGCCATGGATGGAATCTGGCTTTCCTGGCTCCCAGTCACACGCCCTCACTAGAATAAAAGGATGAAAGCACCCTTTCCTTTGCATTCACCTTTGGAAGCTTGGAAGAGAGTTACATTACACCACTCCAACCAGTGTGTCAGCCTCATTTTGGGGGGTAAGCAAAGGCTGAGAACACTTGAAAATCCAAAAATAAAATAAAAAAAAGGCCAAAAAGCCCTCAACAACCAAGGTTGCAGAAAATAGCATAGGATTGTTTTTGCTTTTTAATTATTTTCATGGAACACCTACAACTCATTAAAAGAAAATCTAACCTGAGCCTTTTCCAGCGCTCGTCACAGCGATGTAAATGCATCCAGGTGGCAATCTGCAAACTGCTACCTGGGGACTGCTTGAAGCGCTCCATTGACTCCCGAAACCTGCACATCAGGGAGAAGCGTCAGATGCAAGTGTTGCAAGGTTTTGCTTGTTTCTACTCTGATGTTTTGCCTCTTAAGAGTCAGGGGCCCCTCCGGTTTGATACACTGTGTCTGGAGGTTCTCTTTACGTAAAAAAAATAAATGAACGCGGATAAAAACACTGTTGAAATTCCAGTTGTTGTGCTTTCTGCTCAGGGGTCAGTACTTACAATGAACTCACTTTCACAGCACTGAGGTTTCCAGGAAAGCTCACACCAAAGTCAGCATTCCTCCTGTTCCAGGGCTGATGTTTTGGGGCTGTGGGCATTTCGAGTTCTTTTTGCACCTCACAAAGACGGCAGTAGAAAGAACACAACATTTATCTTTGAAAACCTCATCGGAATTAACCTCCTGCTTACATCACCCTCGCATAATGGGATGCGAAATAAACAGAAAGCGTGACAGCACTGAAAAATCAGGCACAAAACTTCAGCTGAATTCATTTAAGATAACGCAATCAGCTGTCGATGGTGCAGGTGAGTAAGGGAACAGGCAGAGCATCTTCATTTTTAGAGAGCAGGATGAGCCCCACCTGCCCCGGGCAGGCTGAGCTGTGCTCCAGCTGATGACTGCTCAGCACAGACACGTGCAGAACAGGTGGGTGACTGCAGGCAGCAGGCACAGCCCTGGGCAGTAACTGGAGATACAGGACTAACACTTCTAGGAAATATTTACCAGCACTAGCACAAGGTACACACGGGGCTCGCTAAGCCCTGAACGAGAAGTCTCCAGCAGCTCCTTAAGCAAAGCTTTCACTCAAATCTATTTGGTAGATTTCTTTTAGACCACGCTCTCCCCCTACTTCCTCCTCTTTCATAGCTGTAGTTCTTTTTATGAGACGATCCCTCTGTGCTGAGGCTAAAACTTTTATCAGCAGCGTGACATCAGATAAGAAATAAAAGCAGAAGCAGCAAATGAACTCTTCAGGAACAATGCTCCTATTTTTATGCAAACTCCATTATCTTGTTTAGCAGTGACTCCAAGTGCTGAGGGATATACTACAGATAACAACCCTGAGCTGGTGGAGGATGAACAAGGCAGCCTCACAGGTCCTCCACATCCCATGTTCCGCATTTCCTTTTAGAGGAGGGAGGCAATAGCTGCTCCTCAGCTCTGCTTTTCGTCTCTCCCCCCTCTCCCCATCCCCAGCGACACAAAAACAAAGCCTGAAGTCACTCAAGTGCTATTTCTTGGAAAAGATATTCCAGACAGAAGTGACTCGTCTGCATTTAGCAGCACGGGGAGCCACCTGTCTGGCTGATGCCCTGGAGGGACGCGCTGCTTTCTGTTTCAACAACGTGGAGAAATTGTTAAGATTTGGCTCAAGAATGGGTAACGGACCCGGAATAGCACAGTTCACACAGCAGGAGCTTTGGTTCTCCTTTGAAACACCCAGCAGAAAACCCCATCGCTGACCCAAAGAGCTTCAATAAGCTCAAGATGAGAAACCAAAAGTGCTCAGCGTGCATCTCTCCTGCACTGCGTTAACACAGACCAACCTCCCTGCTTCTTCCACACCTCAGACAGACACAGAAGCCGCATTCATAGAGCCCAGCGAGCATAACCGCTCGTTATCTGACCCCATCAGAAAGCGAGAAACACAACCCCCAGCCCAATCGAGCACCACACAGAAAGGGAAAAGGAGGAGAGAAACTAAAACTACCCAACCTCAGCGCTGCCACGCCTACGCCTGACACCGTTCTGAGCTTCACGTATAGAAAAAAGTGCTTTCAAAACCAGGCTCTGTGCTGGGGAACTGCTGCACAGCACCCTCCAGCCCCGAGCCCGCATGAAAGCCCGGCAGCGTGACATCACAGCCGTGACCTTACCGTAGAGGCACAACAGAGACACGTGAAAATGAGCAGCAGAGATCAACAGGAAACCAGGGCCAGACAGGAGCAGGCAGTCAGAACGGGGCTGGTTTCCCCTCCTGGGGGTCTCTGAGCCCCACACAAGGTGCACAGAGCTGCAGCGGGGCTGCTGACCCACGGCCGGGCTGCGTCACCCCCACCTTCGTACAATCCCACCCGGAGGCGGAGGGGGCAGGCGGAGTGCCACTGCAGAACACAGCACCCGCACCTGCCCGTCCCCGGGCAGGCTCTGTGCGTGTCCCAGGTGGAAACCTGACGCTGAGGCCCCAGCGAGGCAAAGGGAAACGGAGAGGGGCGTGAGGGCCAAGGGGGAGCCAAGCCGCCCGTACCTGCCGCCGCCCAGCGCGATGCCGGGAGCGCTCAGTGAGGGCTGGGGGCACCCTGAGCAGAGAGAGGGGCGGGGGGGGAGGGCAGCACACCTCACCCCCGCAGCCCCCCAGCCCCACGCAAGGCCTCGCCCAGGCCCTCCCCGCGCCCCCCGCAGCGCCCCGCAGCCCCGGGGCACTCACCCTGGCGGCCCACGATCTCGGCCACATGCTCGGAGCTGGGCACGGGCACGCACTCGGTGGTGTTGACGCTCTTTCGGCGGAGCAGGGCCGCCTGCTCCCCGCTCAGGCCCGCCGCCCCCCCGCCCGCCGCCCGGCCGTAGGCGTGGGGCAGCACCGCCGCCATCACGCCCCGCGGCTCCCGCAGCGCCGCCGCCGCCTCCTGATCCTCGTTGGGAGACGGCTGCGGCCGGCGCAGGGCCGGGCGGGGGTGGGGCGGGAGAAGCCGGGCGGAGAGAGAGCGGCTCAGCCGGCGAGAGGCGCGCGATGTCGGCGACGCTGTATCTGCTGTCCACGCTGGGGGGATACGTCCTCACCTCAGCGCT
>WBMW01002815.1:748639-761367 GCA_013396635.1 Penelope pileata | reverse complement strand
CCCGCGGTGTGCCCGGGCCTCGGCCCCCTGGGGGGTCCGGGGCTCCCCCGGGCGTCTGTGCTGCAGCGGTCGCCTCCCCGCTGCGCGGGGGCTCCTCCCGGCTCGGGCTTGGAGGGGTGAGGGGGAAATTCTTTGCTCTGAGGGCGGTGAGGCCCAGGGAGCTGTGGGTGCCCCATCCCTGGAGGTGCCCAGGGCCGTGGGTGGGCCCTGGGCAGCCTGAGCTGGGGGGGACGCAGCCCACGGTGGGGATTGGGGATGAGGGGTCTTTGAGGACCCTTCCAACCCAACCATTCTGTGGTTCTGTGATCTTCAAGGACCCTTCCAACCCAAGCATTCTATGGTTCTGCGGTCTTCGAGGACCCTTCCAGCCCAACAATTCTATGATTGTACAGTCACAGAATCACAGAATGGCCTGGGCTGGAAGGAACCTCAAGGGCCATGAAGTTCCAACCCCCCTGCCGCAGGCAGGGCCACCAACCTCCAGATCTGGCACTGGATCAGGTTGCCCAGGACCCCATCCAACCTGGCCTTGAACGCCTCCAGGGATGGGGCATCCACAACCTCTCTGGGCACAATCTTCAAAGACCGTCCCAACCCAACCATTCTGTGATTCTACAACCTTCAAGGACCTTCCCAACCCAACCGTTCTATGGTTCTGTGGTACGGGGACTCAGTGCGGTAGCCGTGAGGCTACCACCAGGCCCTGCTGCTCCTTTGGGTCTGCTGGGGTTTGGGTGTGTTGTGAACCAAAGAGGGCAAGAAGTTGTATCTAGGGGCATAAAACGGAGCTGTTTTCCTGTTCTCAGAGTGCTGGAGCAGTTTTCAGCCCCTGGTCCTCAGGCCCCTGGGGGACTTCCAGTGGTTCTGTAGAGGAAAGCAAAGAAAACAAACAAGCTTGTTCTTAGCAAGCTGAAATTCACCTTCACTGGTAAAATGCATTGAAAAGAAAGAATCATAGAATATCCAGAGTTGGAAGGGAGCCATAAGGATCGTCAACTCCAGCTCCTGGCTCCACACAGGAACACCCAAAAATCAGAGCTTGAAAAAAGTTTTAAGAGAATGGCTGGAGTTTGATGGATGCCCTCCTTTCCCCCATCTGGGTTTTGTTTCCTGCTGAGGTAGTCTATACGCAACAATGGACTGTCCCACCTGGTAATGCAAAAACAAACCAAAAAAATGTTTATTACAGTTATTTCGGTCATCGTTTGCAGCAGCGCAGCAACAAAGAGAGCGTGAGGGAGGGCAGAGATGAAGTTACATCACCTCGGCGTGGTTTGTGTAGCTCATACTTATCCAAACACGACGTTGTTGGCTCTTACAGGGAACTCTTGCAACGCAGTGCTGGGTGGAGCAGGAGGACACCCTGTGTGCTCTGCCTGGAAATTAAGTGAGGTTGCTTTGCTGGGTGCTCCGAATGGAACCTTCCTTTGTGACCGCTGTAATGTTACCTCAGTTTTATCTGCGGGAAAGTGACGGAGCAGGGATGCATGGCAGAGACTCAGCGTCTCTTTGGGAGCCCCCCTAGGTCACGATGTAAGAAAGGAGAACTGGAACCAAGCAAGAACCGTGGCAGGATTTAAAACCGTGGATTTAAAAAGGTGCCATTTCGTGCAGTTTTATTGAGGCTTTCGTATTGTAACCTGTTAATGTGCTGTTTTAAGTGAATAGGCCTGGAAAACCCTGTAGACTTTATGTCTGGGTGATGTTTTTTCCCCTGAAGTGTCCATTTGGGATGCGGGGGCCTCCTGTTGTGAAGGCTTTTCGCAGGATCCAGCACATCAGAACTGTTCGGTCCTTCACATCGGCCCCTGAGCGCGTGTCAGTTCGAGTGACAGGTGAAAACGTCAGGCAGAACATGAGGAAGCTTGTTGGAAAATGTGATTGCACTTCCGTGTGTCAGAAACGGGAGCGGACTCTGACACTTCGAAGAGGACCGTGAGCAGGGAGAGGGTGGTATTGAAAGCGAAGACTCTCAGCTCGTGTTTCGTGTGCCAGGAGGGAGAGCCTGGAGAGAGAAGCAGAGGGCAGGGTGGTAAGGTCATTCACAGCAACTGATTAGAAAACGATTTTCTACAGCAGTCATCTGGGTCGACGCGAGTGCAGCAGAATCGTTCTTGATACGGTCAAAGAAAGTGATGTGCAAATGGTTGAAATTGAAACTAGTTGGAGTCGGAGCCTGAGTTCCAGTTGTGGGGGTGTTTCTGCAGCAGATTAATACTGGGGATCCCCAGTGTATGAAGGTCATCTGGTCCAACTCCCTCGTTCCTGAGGAAATTGGCTGATGTAGATCTACTAGATGACCTTTATAGGTCCCTTCCAATTCTAAGGATTCTATGGTTTGCACACCATCAACACGGTAAGGGGGCCAGGGCAGGCTGGATGGGGCTCTGGGCACCCTGATGGAGCTGTAGGCGTCCCTGCTCATTGCAGGGGAATTGGACCAGATGGCCTTTAAAGGTCCCTTCCAGCTCAAACAATTCCTTGATTCTGGAAAATGAACTTGGTTTACTGTGTTACAGGTGGGCAAGGGGAAGGAGGATGGCTGTGGAAGTGCTGGAGTGGAAGGTGATTGGAAAGAGACTATGGCTGATCCGGAGCAAAAGCCTTCCAGACAGCAGCAGTGTCACTCAGCACATCGTGTTCTCAGCAGCCAGCTGTCCACGTCACCGCAATCACCGGGGGTGCTAATTGGCAGCCTGGTGGCTGCTGCTTGCAGCAAGGCTGAAGTCCCAATTACCTCGTTGTGACCGCCCGGCACACGCCGACACTTGTCCTCGGAGGTCAGCGTTCCAGGGCAGAGCTTTGCCCTGCTCCCCAGCTCTGCGTGGAGACGATTTCTAGGTTACTGTGTGCTGGCAGCAGGGCGCCCTCGGAGAGCTCAAGGCGAGTGGTGGCCTTTATTTCCCCTTTGTAACCAGCAAATAGATGAGGGAGCCGACAGTCCCAATGTTTACTGGTGGGAAATAGTTGTAAAAACGAGGATTAGATAATCGCTGATATCATTAGACATGATCTTTGTCAAGGCAAAAAGCATTCTTGGAAATGTTTTTTGAGCAACGCAGGCTAATAGCAGCATTCATACCTTGGGTCAGAGGTAGCAGCCATAAACTCTGTGTAGTAAGGGAGGCTTTTACTCTCCCTCCTCACTTCTACTCCATTAGCCTACAAAAACGCTTGAGAAAGACTTTCCCAACACCACTGTTAGGCTTCAGGTTGTATTTCAAAAGTGTGACTAATCACCAAAGCTCCTGATTGTTTTGAAAACCTCCAGTAACCATTGTGTATCTTTGTTTCCAGGTGGAAATCACTGGAATTAGAAATGCAACTTTGTGAAACCGCCTCGGAGTGATGTAATTGGCTTGAAACAATCCGTACGTTAAAATGATGTTAATTGTGATAAGAAGGGGTTCTTGTGCTATAAGAGAGCTGCAAGAAGGAGTAGGGAGGAGAAATATAGACAGAACTGCTGCAGGGGAGAATCCTCCCTAGGCTGTTGGTAAGGCTTACACGGGCTTTTATGTTATTGCTGATTTCTTTTTTTCCTTTTTTGATAAAATCAGATGTAGAGAAAGACTCAGTTGGTCCTTTACGCCGTGTGGAACGTGTTGTGAAGTGCCACCCCTTACGCTTTTCTTAATAAACTCCACTCAAATTCCCTCATGTTTTATCAGAGGTTGAATTTGGTGTTCTGCAGCATTCATTTCTAAACCCGAAGTCAGGCTCTGTGGGAACTCTTCTGTCTTGCTGTTTATGGGGACTATTTCTGATTTGGTAGCAAAAACCAGTGAATATACTTTATAGAGCAGTATTTCTGTTCTTGGGCCATACCTTTGCTGAGCCTGGGGCTGCCCATTGTTCATGACCACACATGCAGAGCAGACCTTTGGAAAACACTTTAACATTAAGGCAGTTCTAGAAACTGAAACCTAGCTGGCTTAGGGGGGAATCCTCGTACTCAGTTGTACATCTGCCTTAGGCATAAGTATTTACAAGTGTAGGATTATGGGATTTGCGAAGGCACCTAGCCCTGGGTGACCTGCAGTCCTTTACTCAGAGTCGTGGCTGGAGCCTGGAATCCCTCTCCTGTGTTACATAAAATCCTCAGTTACTGGTGTTGTCAGCTCTAGGTAACTTCAAGTTGAATCAGCGTGGCTTCACAAAAAGATAGTTGTGAAGCAGAGCAGTAACCTGAAAGCAAGATGGTGAAATAAATGTGTTTTTTTTATGCTTTTCTAGGAGGCAGAGCAGGAAGGTGAGGTGGTTTCGAGTATATGTAAGTATCAGAACTTGATGGTTCATCTTTCTTTCAGCTGCAGATCCCGGAACATCAAAGGAATGCCTCTTCCCACAACCCAGTGCGTTGGTGTGCTGATAGGAGGACACCTGGAGGGACCTTTTACCGGAGGCTCTGGGGTTTCCACGTTTCTTCAAACACTCCCTGCAGGTGTTTGGGAGGTGTCCAACAGCGTGGGGGGACAGGTAGGGCAAGAGAGGGCAGCAGCTTTCTGTACAAGGTGGGAAGGAAGAGAATCACAGAACCTTTAAGGTTGGAAAAAACCTCTCAGATCCCCAAGCCCAAGCCCACCCCATCCCACCATGCCCACTGAGCCGCGTCCCCAAGTGCCACATCTCCACAGGTCTTGGACAGCTCCACAGATGGGGACTCCACCACTTTTCTGAGCAAAAAGAAACCAGAGCCTGCCTCTCTGTGGTGGTTTTTTTCCATGCTATGCCTCACAGTGCTGATTTCGGAGTTGTCCTGACACGCTGCAGTGTATGGTAACTCCCTTCTGCCCTGTTCACCCAGGTTTTCTTCCTATGGGAAGGGGATTGCTGCAGGGATTAGGAGGAAAGGGGCTGTTTATGCATTCATGGTCTTGCTCTGAAATAAAATCACAAAGCAGCCAGGGCATTTGAATAGAAGAGCTGGGGAGTGTTTGTGGGTCATAGCCTGAGAAACCTGTCCAGCTGCTCCCCTTTCTCCTTCTCTCCCCGTCTGATCCCTTCTGTGTCCCATCCATGGCAGGACGCTGTTGTTTGGCTTTGGAGAAGGAGAAGCTGGACCGTAACCATACTTTATATTTAGTATTTCTTTGTGGCTTTAAATACTTGCTCTTAAGTAGGGTAAATGGTGTGTTGTCACCTCTGCAGGCCAGCTCTGCTATCTGAAGCCCTCTGGTAAACAAGGGAAGATTTTTTTTGGCAGAGACGTTGTGAAGAGGATTAAGTTATGAGACTAATCTAGAAAGGAGAGCGATAGAGTCTTCAGTTTGTGGTGACCTGAAATGGGGAATAGTGTTTCTGCATAGGATATTTATACACGAATTACTAGGTTACAGCCATGGTAACTGGGTGAAGTTCTGTGATTAGATTCGATGGCCTGAAAGCGCCTTTTTTCTTTCAAAGTTTCCGTGATTTCATCCAGTTCTGCCCATCACTATTGGTAAACAAGTGAGGAGCACGTGAAGAAAAAGCAGATTGTTCTTCTGCGTTTGTCTGAGAGTTGGCTGCATCCCAATGGATGTGCTCCATAGCATTTCTTTTCTCTCCCTTTTTCCTCAGTTTTCTGCCCATCATATGTTTTGGCCAGATCTTTGCTGTTGCCTAGAGCTTTTGCTAAGGGTTTTGGATGGGATGAGAGCTTTGGAGTGGCTGCACTTTCAGTTCTCTGGAAATATGTCTGGGTATTTTGGTGACTTTTATACAGGATTTTTTTCCTTTTGTTTCCAGATGGCATAGCAGATGTTAGAGCTGGGCTGTCAGGCTGCTTCACAACATTTTCGTGATGGAAATTCACCAAATAGTAGTTTTTCTTCTGTCCTTTCTAAGTCACCAGGAAGAAGCAGAGCCAAATTACCCTTTGATCTCTCCCTGCAACAGTTTCTTCACCTCCAGTATCAAAACTCGAATCCCATCCAGCAGCTTTTATCTTGAAAAATCTCTTGGATCTCAATCCATTGGTGCCATTGGTAAGTCAGGATATTGCTTTCCCAAAGATGAAGGTTAGCATTGCTGCACAGATGTTCTGTTTATTTTTGTTGCAGTATGTTATTTGCCATGCTAACAGTTTTTGAGTTCAGCATTAACCTTGCATCTGCCTCCCTGTAACCAGTGCTCAGGGTTTCTGAGGGCTCCTAGCCATTCGAAAACACTCCTGGGCAAGAGAGGAAATTTCTTCAGTTTCGATAGAGCATCAAGATCTATCCTGTGGCTATGTACCTGAACTTTGCTTTTTGACCATATTTACTGCTGTACTTGTTTCTTGGTGCTTGCCTCTGGGGCATCTTTTGGACTGAAGGAAGATCACTACCTGACTATAGGTTACAGACTTTTCCAACATCTTCTCAGCAGAGAAGTTTGGAGGACTGTGTGGCTTTTGTTTTTCTGCATGCTAAGGGAGCTTTGAAGCCCATAGGGTGAGCAAACTGTTCATGTTCACTCCTTTCAGAAAAAAAGGCAGAATTTCGGGGAGATATTGCCTTTACAACAGAGATCTTCTGTGGTTAAAAGGAGGAGTGAGCTCTTTGGAGCGTTTGGGAAGGACCTTAAACTCAGCGTGCCTCCTACATTTTTGAAATCAGAACTGGAGGTAGCAGGTACCTGAGGAAATGCTAATGAGTAACCTAATTAAAAAAACACTCACTGAAAGCCAGAACAATTCCACAAAGAAGAGAAGCATAATTCTGTCTGGCTGTTGAAAACCATTTGATCCCAACCCTCTCCTTCTGTACCCAGTTCCATGTCCAGCAGCCAAACTGGTTTCCTACTGAGTGTACACTGGGATTATGCCTGGGAGGCAGATGGTGTCTTGTAGCAAAGAAATAGCTGAAATAACTCCACATCACCATCTTCTGCAGCTTGCAGATTTCCTTCCTACTAAAACTGTATTAAAGGAGCCTAACAAACAGAAAAATAAATTTTAAAAAGAGGGGAGGAACATCAGATCCTGCAATTGATTTCAGTGGAAAAGCAGTGATAAAAATGTTGATAACATGTGAGTTGGCCGAACCCATGTGATGTTATCTTGTGCCGTGGAGGAAGGATTCAGCATTGCTGGAGATGCCATGACAGCATCCTTCTCTGTATTGCACAGCTAAAGGTTTTACATAGTTTATTAAGTCTTTGTAGCAAGCAATGAGGATGTATGAATTTTCCATGAAAAAATTTCCTTTTCCAGATAGGCGTACAAACACCTTCCTTCAAATTCTCATCTGAAGGTGAACAAAGGAGATCATGGAGATGATTTCAGTGAACTGAAGTCCAGGGATGGAGGAAGTGGCACAGCCTGGTGACAACGGGACGCTTGCCAGGTGTCTCAGTTTCTAACTGAAACTTTCTCTCTTAGTGTTTGCTACAAAGCTGTGTTTTGGTTCTAGAAAGAAAACAAGGCTGATAGCACCTGGCAGCGCTGAACAGAACCAAGGACATTTGTATGTCTCTGCCAGGAGAGGGAAGAGGCTGGGGGGGCACAGGGAGCTGGGAGGGGACAAGAATGGGGCAGCTGACCCCAACTGACCCAAGGGATGTTCCATACCATATGACATCATGTAATATAAGGAAGGGGAGTGAGCGGGGAGGGCCCGTTTGCTTGGGGATTGGCAGAGCATTGGTCACGGTCAGTGAGCGATTGCTTTGTACAATCACTTGTTTTGTATATAATTATCATTATTGTTATTTTATTCTATTTTCCTTTCCTGTTAGTAAATAGTTTTTATCTCAACCCACGAGTTCTACCTCATTTCTCGATTCTCTCCCCCATCCCAGCTGGGCGAAGGAGGGGGTGAGTGAAAGGCTGTGCGGTGTTTCCAGGCCTGCCAGCTCAAACCACAACACCAGGTGGGTGTGATGAGTGTCCAGGGCCACCACGTCCCTGCCAAGCAGGCTGGCAGCAGGTGAAGGAGCAGCAGCCCTCTCTGCTCCTCTCTCTTTTTCTCCCCCACTGCGAGACAGAAAACGAAGCAGATTTGTTGTCACTGTGCTGCTGGCATCCCGGGGACGTGCAGTCTGGTCATCTGTCTTGAAAGAACTGCAGCCATGTCACTTAACGTGCCTGCATGCTGTGGGTTGAGGAGCTTCAGCACTGCATTGTGGTTTTGTAGCATTTTGAGATCATGCCATAAAAATTTAGAGGAAGAGATATAATATAATATAATGCACGGGGTCGTATTTTCCCTTTATCCATGTTATCATCTCCAGCTGAGGAACAGAGAATTTTTGAGGCCAGACAGATACCTTTTTTTCCATGACATTTCAGCCAAACTCCACAACAAATTTGGATTTAAAAAAAAAAAAAAGAGCAGGCAGGTGAGGTGGGCAACAGCTTTCAGATTTTGACCAAAATCTGCCAGATTTTGTTCAGGCTGCCTTTCTGAGCCTATGTGCAGAGAGCTGACCCTGCTGTGCGGGCTGTGCTTAACCAAACCCTCTTTTTGTGAAAATGGCTCAGGCTGAGGTTTAGCTCAGCCCTGTGCATCTGTGCAGTGCTTATCCTATTTTAAGCACTCGATTACCAATGCTGCCATCACCTTCTGTGTAGACAGCACAGAGTAATATACCCCACCAGTAAGAATGTTTTCAGGTGGTCCAATTTATCTCAAGCTTCATTTTAGTCTACAGTACAGGCAGTATAGAAGAATTCCTGATACAGCAGATAGGGATAACTATACATTTACCCACAAACCACTGATCAAATACACCTGTTCTGGAGTCTTCTGGAGCCTGAGATATTGATGCCAGCTGAGAAAAAATCATTGTTCTGCCTACAGGTAGGTGGCCAAGCATCCTGCAGGGACAGTGACCTGGGGCATGCTCCTCAGCCATCCGCATGACCTGGGGCAGTGATGCAGTCTTGACATCACCTGGCATGGAAGCAGCCGTTATCTGGTAGATTTAATAGATTTCTGAGGCCAGAAGAGACCACTGTGGTCATTTGGCTCAACAGTTGCTGCAATCAATTGTGATATTTCGGGCGTTGCGCAGCAGCCTGCGAGGGTCAGGAAGGGCTTCTTCCCCCCAGTGCACAATCCAGTGCGTTTCCTGGGCTTTGTTTATTAGCTTGGTTTGTTTATTAGCTTGTTTTTGTGTTTCACTGCTTCCTGAGGGCACCTGAGAGTGGTTGCATGGGATCTGGGTTCACTGGTGGGGCCAGCATCCTCTCCTGGAGGTGATGATGATGTGGGTACCATTTCTGGTCCCCTGAGCTCTCTGTGTTGCTCACATGGCCCAGGCCCATCTGATAGGAGATCAGAAGGAAAATTCTCCCAGATCCTGCTGGAAGGGGCTTCTCCAGCTTCTGCAGAGCTCAAAGAACAGGCTGACCCATCAGTCACCCTAACGTGAGCCAGGGAAGAGCTGAATGGATTATGGGGAATGGGAGACGAGATTAGTTGAGCTAATTGACTTCATTAACCTTACACAGTGAAGTTAATGATGCTGACTCCGTTGTTTGACCTTCTGATTTATTTGTAGGCATTATGAAAACATCATTTGTGCTGTACAGTTTGGATCCTGCCTGGCCTATGTTCCACATCCAGGCTACAGGCTCTACCAAGGTAATTCTTAACATAATCCTTTCTCCTCCACAGGTCCCGTTGTGATCTCATTGCATAAGAAGTAAGTCTTAATGGGGTTAGAAAAGGGAAATACGTCCTCAAACCCATTGCCAGTGGAAGCTTTTTTGAGCATGGACCACCCCTATCCCAAAGCCATGGATTTATCCCCGTGCATCCAAAGAACAGATGCTCCAGGTGAGTGACAAAGCATCGCTGCAGCCCCAGGCTTGGGTCTGCTTTGTGGCAGCAAAATAATGCCTACTGCTCGACCCCACAGCTCTGGTTTACACCTCGCTGGTTTTAATCTCATGAATAAACAATATAGTGATTGTTCCAGCTTCCAGGGCAGCGGGGTTTGTGAGGCAGCCGAGTCATGCCAGGAATTTAAGTTTATGTAATTCACTCTCTGCTGGGGATTTGAGGGATGTGCTGGGGCACGCTGCAGCGTTGGGAATGCACAGCACGGGGCAGGAGCATCCCATGTGCCCTGCATCCCTGCATCCCTGCATCCCACCTGCAGACCAGGAGCCACCATGATGTTGGAGCTGGTGAGGATAAAGCCAATAGCAAGGGCTAATCTAAGGGTGTCTATACACCGAAAGGAATTTTGGGAATGCTTTTAGCAGAAATGGGATGAAATCGTGTCTTCAAAGCCCACCAGTTTTTGCAAGTGGAAACACAAAGTGGGGATGCTGGTGCTGACTTTCTGGCTCCAGCCCATGTGCTGCTGTCTCCCTCTGTCTGGAACAAGCACATTCCAGACCCAGGGCTTGCATTACTGTGCTTGGTGCCTCGGGAGCTTGTGAACCGTGTGATTTGGGTGGGATTTCTTCTTGATGCTGGAAACCTGCTGAGCTCCCTGGCTCCTTTTCAGGGTTATTCTGCATTCTCCTCATTCCTTTGGCTGTCTGCCAGTGGAAGCTGAGGTGGTGATGGAAGGAGGTGGATGAAGGGACAACATGTAGCCAAATATCCAGGTCAAGAGAGGGACCTGGAGGTGCTTTTGTTATTGTTTTTGTGTTTGTTTGTTTCAAAACCTGTCTGTCCTGGGGCTGTGTTGCAAGCAGATGCAATGGAGGATGGCCAAGGGGGGGTCAAGTTGTTGGCATCTGGTCCAGGAAGAGCCATGTGTCGTAGGTAACGCTTCTTGGCCTCCAAACAGGAGACAGTGAACGGGAACCTAAAAATGAGGGATGCAGAGCCTGGCAGTGTGGGTATTTGTGCCTGCTTGTGAGTGTAAATACACTTAGCAGCTAATGTGCAGGGAGGTGAAGAGGTTAATTAGAGCACGGCTAATCAAGCGCTCCACTGGAGCGGGCTGCTTGGGCTTGATTGTGCTGATGCTTAATGGGCGTTTTTCAAATAGGGATCCCAGGCTGCCCTGAGACAGGAGGTAAAAATGGGCTCGGGGGGGACAGCAGCCCTGGGAGTGGGAGCATTTGTGCTGCTTTTGGGTTGGTTTGGGGTCTGTGACCAAAAGGATGGGTTTGAGACGAGTGCTGCTCATTAATGTATTTAGGAGGCCCCTGTTGAGTGATGAGTTGTGCTGGCAACAAGAGGTGAGTGGGAACGTTCATGTCTGCATTTCAGCTCAACCCTAAGAATTACACCAATATACTTTGAGATATTGCAGGTGTTTGCATAATGGCTCAGTTTCTTGTATGTTGCAGGTAAGGATGATTTTGCCATATGTACCAAAATCTCAGGAATTGACTAAAATTCATTCCTGTGTGCTGTTGCATGGTGATGTATTGGGGTGTCCTGTCTCAAATGATGGCTGCTCATTTGTTTTTCTTTATTTCTAAGCTTTTATTTGAGTTGAGAGCTTGATGCACTGACACTAGCCATGAGAGGAGATGAGCACGTCTCCAAAAGAAGAAATTCAAAGAGAAAAAATCTGAGAAAAGCCAAACCCACAAAACCCCTTTATATCCTCTTTGTGAAGCTGGAAGTTCTGCAGTGGGGAACATGCATTTGAGGTCCCTTCCAACCCAAGACATTCTACGACCCTATAATTCTACCCTCTCCTCCACCCAACAGATCACTCACTTGAGCACTGCCAACACCACCAACAGGGCTGTGAGTGCTTCAGTAAACTGCACAATTTAATAACCATCAGCAAACATTTACGACCAAATGCCTTCTGGTCTTCAACCATACGTATTTATTTTCTTTATGGCTGTGTGCAGCCTCTTCATAAATTCCTTGGCCAATACTAACATCATTTCACTGCTTGTTGAATCTCCCGAGGCAGATGGTGGGCACTGAGGGAATTATGCCTCAGTAGGATTCACTCAAACCTGGCTTGTTGTACTTATTAGGTTGTGCTTATTTTGAATCCTTTGACAGCAGCCAATAAAGACAGTCCCAAACAAAGCCAGCTGGGAGAAAAGTGTGCTTGACAGGCACAAATAAATAAAAAATAATGGAAATAGAAAGGCCTTCTGCTTCTTTACGGTGACAACTGAAGCGTTTCGCTAAAAATGGACCTACTGCGAAAAACCAGAAATTAATTTATTGTCATGAAATCTTCTTATGATGGAGAAGTGGGTTTTCAGTTAGTTTTTTTTTTTTAACTGGAAACATTGATTTTCTGTAAAAGATCATTCCTGGAAAAATCTGAATGCCCCAAGTCCTGAGGCACGGTTTTGGGCTGCAATCCAGCACGTGGCAGCTCAGCCCAGCTCCTTTATCTCACTGTCCCTCTCCCATTTCCTGGGAAGAGGAAGGAGCTGAGCCTTCTGCCTCTTTATCTGAGATATAAAGAGGCTGAGCAACAAAACGGGCTTTCTCTCCCCCAGACAACTGACTCTGCATAGCCTTGCTCTGCATACAAGAAAAAGTGATAACATCGTAACAGCTGATGGTAACGGGGTGAATAAAGCGTGGATTTAAATTAAAAGAAATATCTGTGCTGGAGGTCGCTTCCCTGCTGGGAGCTGGAGTGCTGCTGTGGGTTGATTTGGCATGCTCTCCTGCCCCAGAATAAGGCAGATTATTATTATTTTTATTTATTTTCTGAAATATACCTGCTGGACAAAATTTCCTAAGAATCTGGCCAGACTTTCTGGCAAAATTTCAATAAACTCAATATTCAGTGTGGTCCCACGTTGTGCGTTAACTACAGGTTCACAAGCAAGTAGAACATAAGTGAAAAATAAGTTTCCTCTCCCTTTT
>WBMW01002815.1:714263-748001 GCA_013396635.1 Penelope pileata | reverse complement strand
TTTCTCCTCTCCCTTTTTCCTCTCCCTCTCCCTTTCTCCTCTCCCTCTCCCTTTTTCCTCCCCCTTTTTCCTCTCCCTTTTTCCTCTCCCTTTTTCCTCTCCCTTTTTCCTCTCCCTCTCCCTTTTTCCTCTCTCTTTTTCCTCTTCTCATTTCAGCCTCCCCAGATGGATGGGGACAGGGCTCTCTTAATAAACTCACTGAGCCACTGAGGTTGGAGAAGACCTCTCGGACCCCCAAGCCCAACCCCAGCCCATCCCCACGGAGCCACATCGTGCCACATCTCCACGCTTCCTTCCCACATCCCTGGCTTTGCTGTTTGAGGGAACCGGAGGCAGGCCTGCGTGCCATTCGTAGATGAAGCCTTTGTGTGGGATTTGATTGTTCCAGGCTATAACTGCAGCATCAGCGAGAGAGGCTTTGATTTTTAACAGTGGCACTGATTGCAGCCTTCCCAGGCTCCGGTGCCGGGTCCTCCAGCAGATCCTCAGCTGGGATGGAAATGGCATTTTGCTCTCTCTGAATGGTTCAGAGCCTGCCCTGCTGCAGTGCTGCCATCCCTGGGATGGGGAAAAACCTGCCAGCCCTGGAGGAGCCCTTCCCCCTGTCCCTGTCCCCCTGTGCAGTGGGAGATGCTCTGCTTGTCCACGGCTTTTCCATCCCCGTGGCACCCAATGCATCAAGGGGTGGCTGTGCTGGGAGCAGCATGGCCTGGATCTGCCCAGACCTACAGTTCCCCAAATTTAATCTGAGGATAGAGATAGGAAGCAGTCTGGCTGGGGGATGCTGGGTCCCTGTGTGATGTCTTCTCCATGGAGAAGATGTCATAGAACCATAGAATGGTTGGGTTGGAAGGGTCCTTAAAGATCACAGAACCATAGAATGGTTGGGTTGGAAGGGTCCTTAAAGATCACAGAACCACAGAATGGTTGGGTTGGAAGGGTCCTTAAAGATCACAGAACCACAGAATGGTTGGGTTGGAAGGGTCCATAAAGATCACAGAACCACAGAATGGTTGGTTGGAAGGGTCCTTGACAACCATAAAGCCATGGATTGGCTTGCGTTGGAAGAGTCCTTGAAGATCATAATATGAAAATTCTCAATGAGTGCTAAAACGAGAAAGATAAAACATGGGGATGGAGAAGAGAGCTGCACCATGGCTGATCTCTTGCCATCCCCTCGCCTCTTTCAGCAGATTTTTTTCAATTATCTCCAACCTGACCCTCCCCTGGCACCATGTGGTTTCACTTCTTCCTCTGTTTTTGTTTCCCCGATGCTTTGGAAAACATGGACCAGCTCGTCTGCTTCCTTTCTCTTCCCTCTTGACCCACCAAAGTGATTTTACATCCTCACACGCACTGTGTTGCACTTTGGTTTCCCTGCATGTGAAGCTTAGAAGATGCCAATGGGAGGAAGCAAGAGGGATGTCTCCCGTTGTGTTTCTGTCTCTGCATGTATTTTGCATTTGCCGTCATTGTGATTTTTTTTTTTTTCNAGAATGGTTGGGTTGGAAGGGTCCTTAAAGATCACAGAACCACAGAATGGTTGGGTTGGAAGGGTCCTTAAAGATCACAGAACCACAGAATGGTTGGGTTGGAAGGGTCCATAAAGATCACAGAACCACAGAATGGTTGGTTGGAAGGGTCCTTGACAACCATAAAGCCATGGATTGGCTTGCGTTGGAAGAGTCCTTGAAGATCATAATATGAAAAATCTCACTGAGTGCTAAAACGAGAAAGATAAAACAGGGGGATGGAGAAGAGAGCTGCCCCATGGCTGATCTCTTGCCATCCCCTCGCCTCTTTCAGCAGATTTTTTTCAATTATCTCCAACCTGACCCTCCCCTGGCACCATGTGGTTTCACTTCTTCCTCTGTTTTTGTTTCCCCGATGCTTTGGAAAACATGGACCAGCTCGTCTGCTTCCTTTCTCTTCCCTCTTGACCCACCAAAGTGATTTTACATCCTCACACGCACTGTGTTGCACTTTGGTTTCCCTGCATGTGAAGCTTAGAAGATGCCAATGGGAGGAAGCAAGAGGGATGTCTCCCGTTGTGTTTCTGTCTCTGCATGTATTTTGCATTTGCCGTCATTGTGATTTTTTTTTTTTTCAACTCAGCAGCTTAACCAAAAATATTTTGAGAAATTTGGTTTTGGATCGATTCGAACTTTTCAACCAAGCTGAGGTGCAATGCTTTGTACTGCACTTTGCAAGCACCCTAAGTGCATTTCTTCTTTGCATAGCTGAGCCTTTGAAAAATGTTTGAAATAAAGTGCACCCATCTCAGAATATGGATCTGGAGAGTGCTGGGAGAAGCTTGAAGGGCACAGAGTGGTGCTGGTGCTCCCCTTGAGCAAGGGAAGCTGCTCCTCTGCCTTGGGAAACTGGGACCTGGAGACGGAAAGCTGTCATTTCAAAGAGACCATCAGGCTGAGAAGCGTGCACAAAACCATTTCCTTGTGAAATTGTGGTGATTTTATGGAAACAGCTCTGACATCGGTGCTCGGAATCCATTTGTGTGATTTGCACAAAGCAGCCGGCTTCCCACCGTGTTCCTGCTCCCGATGGCAGGGCAAGCAGCTGGCCTGCCGTGCAGCTGTCACAAACACCTATTAACAAAAGCTCCAAAGCCACCAAAAAGCAGGCACTGCGTCTCTGGCAGGAGGCCAGGTGCAAGTCTGGGGCGGTTTAGAGCTTTCTGGAGTTTCTGAGGTAGGGATGACCCTTCTCAAGACCTCGCAGGGTTAGAGGTGAGCCGACAGCTTTGCGTGCTCTGTCTATAGGTGACTCCAGCCGGGTGCTGGGCAGCAGCCCCTGGGTGCCTGGGCAGGGTGCTGCTGGCCCTGTGCCCATGCCAGCTCCACCGTGCCCACGAGCAGCCCAGCCCCTGGCCGTGCCTTGCGCTCCCTGGCACGGTTCGGCGTCCCGGGACAGACGCCTTTTTGTCTCTGTCCCCTGCAAAGCTGTGACAATAGGCGGGCGGTGTGCTGCTTGCTGTGCTCCTCGCAGCATCTGCTGCCCTGTGCTTCCCATCTGCCGCACAAATCCGCTCCCGATCCGTGCAGGGGCTGCGGGTCAGGCGCTGCTTTTGCTGCTCATCTGCTCGTGTTGTGTTTTTCCTGTGGGCGGTGATTTCATCTGGGGCACAGAGGGGTGGGCTTGTCTCGCTGCGACGCAAGCACAGCCACACCTCCCAGAACAAGCCACAGCCATGCAGCAGCTGCAGAAGTCAGAGTAAACTCGAATTTCCAGGTGGGCATCACCCGCAGTGGTTAACTCAACCCAATGCAACGCAACCCAGTGCAACACAACTCAATCCAATGCCACAAAATCCAACCCAACCCAACCCAATTCAATCCAATGCAACATAACCCAACTCAGCCCAGCTCAACTCAATGCAACAGAACCCAACCCAACCCAACTCAACCCAACCCAACCCAATTCAATCCAATGCAACATAACCCAACTCAACCCAGCTCAATTCAATGCAACAGAACACAACCCAACCCAACCCAATCCAACTCAACCCAACCCAACCCAACCCAACTCAATCCAATGCAACATAACCCAACTCAACCCAGCCCAACCCAATGTAACACAACCCAACTCAACCCAGCCCAACCCAATGCAACGCAACCCAACGTGATGCAACCCAACCCAATGCAACCCAACTCAACCCAACCCAACCCAACCCAACACACTGGTAGGCTATCAACAGCTGGGTGTTATCACTGAAGCACGGACTTGGAGTTACCCCTGCCAACATCTTAGTTAAAGCCCATCAAGGGCATTGCATGTGAGAAGCAGTGTGATTAGTGCTTTGGGAGAAGAACAAGCAATGGTGTCACAGGAAGGGCCCTGCTGAGCTCTGCGACGTGCTGTCTCCAGGGAAGGGTCTAAAGGCAGGCTGTAATTGCCTGGAATAACTTTATCACTGGGTATAAATTTAATCCTGCTTTCTCTGCTAAAGCTACACCTACACACTAAAGTGCTCCTCGTCAAGTACGCCGAAGATACATGTAATAATTAAGTAGTCTTCCTGTACAAATTTTTTTTTTTTTTTCCAGGAGATGTAGTTTAAAGGAGTTTATCTTTAGTCTGATGCCAGGACATGCATGCAAAGGGAGTGAGCAAATGCCTTCTGAGCAGCATTTCCTTAGGGGCAAGGAGTCCTGCTGCAGCTCGAGAGCACCAGGCAGTTTCCCACGAGGCCACGTTGCTGAGGGGACAATAAGGGAAGGGGATGAAGGCTTTCGTGGATCCCCTGCACCTGCAGTTTGCAGGGAACTCCCCATTAACCCCACATTAGGGCAGCACATGGGGGTCAAAGGAAGGAATTTCAAGGCACCACCATTTTATTCATTGCATTTTCCAGTGCAACAGCACAGCAGGATGGAACAAACGAGTTACAGTGAATAGCCAAGACAATTTGCCTTCATTTTTCTTTTGTCTCTCAATGTTTCATAACCAACTTAATATAATTATTGTTTTCTTGACCTGAAATTTTAAGCAGCAAAGAATCTCAGCGAATGAACTTCACCGTACAGCAACTTCATGGCTGTTCTATATTACAGGCACTTAAGACACGTTAATTAACCCCGGCAGACAGCCCTGTCACACAATATCACATCTCGTTTCTGAACAGGTTCATCCAGGGTTTAGAACAAGTCGCTGTGGATCTGCAAACGTAATTCTCAACGAGTCTCTCTAATAATTGCTTCCTAAAACTACCTGCCATTGGTAATACGCTCAACAACAAATCCGCTTCCCAAGAATTACTCATAAAAAGCAAACTAAAAAGGGATGCAAAAGAGAATCGAGAGCAAAGGGACAGCCCTGGGGAGTGACCTGAACCCTGAGGCCCGTGGTGGTGTGACCCTGGCAGGGCTGATGGGCAGGAGCCATCCTGACCCTCAGTCTGGGATTCCTTGGAGCAAATACACATCAGTATGGTTCTTCAAGGCTATGGTTCATGGTCACATCAGTATGGTTCTTCAAGGTTAATTTCAATAATTGAAGAAAGGCCTCAGTATAAGCATTCAGCATTCAAAATCAGCACCCAAAACCAGATGCCAAAAGAACGTGACTTTGCTGATGAAGTGTTTTTGCGTTCTTATTTTGGAGCTTTGAGGTCATGTTTTCTAGCTTTCTCCGAGTCACAGAAGCATAAAATTTTGCACTTTTTGTAGCGTTCCCAGTTCTTACCATTCCATTCTGACTCTGCTGGGATCTGGCTCTTTTCCATGGCTTCAGCTCCTGGAGCCCGGTGATACTGGAGAATACTAGAACACATGAGCTGTACTGTCCCTGTTCGTCACATGGGAGTCGGACCAGGTGACCTTTAAAGGTCCTTTCCACCTCAAACAGTTCTGATTCTATGAAAAATGGGTGAGAGAACCACCGCTCAGCAGAGACTGATGGACAGCCAGGGTGTGTGTGCCCATGTCCCTTGGGTCCGCGGTGAGTGGGGGGCTCGGGGTGGGATGCACCTCCCCAGCCCTGTGTGTCAGATCTCCTGGGTCAAAGAATCCCAGCAGTTTGGGGTGGGAACACGAAGGAGGTTTCATTTTAGAAACATCGTCCTCGTGGAGGGTGCACTGTCTCTGCAAGGATGGGAGGGGACCTGGACCTAGATGGTCCCTTCCAACCCAACCCATCCTACGATTCCAGGAGTTGAGTGCTGGAGACACCAGGCTCCATTAACCATTAAAAACGAGTGGGTCATGGATGATGTTCTTCAGTTAGGGCAGTGGGGTGCACACTTGGTACACACCTGTTCCCTGCACTTTCAGACAACACATTTCTTCAACGATCTAACAATCAGCACAGACAGATGCTGAGAAAATTAATATTATTTTTTTTTGACTGTAAAGTCATTAGACAAATCTATCACCTAAAGCACGAGCACCATGGAAAGAGCTTGATATTCCTAAGGCAGCCTTTACAAAGCTCCACTGGGTTTTAATTTGCAGCACGGGCTATAAATCGCGCACGGCGCAGTGCCGCATCACGGGGGTGGCACGCATCGGGCTGCCCTTGGCCACTGACAGTGACAAAGATGCTCTTTGTAGGAAGTAACTAACTCCCCAGGAGGTCTCCTTCAAACACTTTATTATGTTGTATTAAACTGTCCAGAGACACCTGCCACATCCAATTTCCTCCGCTTTTACGGTGGCGAGGGTGGATGAGCTCTATTAGGGGTGGTCAGGCTGCAGATGTTGAGAGATATTTCTCAGGGCTGACACTTTTACTGCAAATACCCCATCCTTGGGGCCGGCACAGGGCTCCCAGCTCACGCTGTGTCTCAGCCCTTGAGCCCCTGCATGTAACCTGCATGCAGGTACAGCACCAAGAGCTCCTGCACGCCACAGCCACGAGTTACGTGCTGAGTTGTTCTGGGCAAGCACCAAACCTGGGGCTCACTGCTGCCCCTGCCCACCGCTAAACGCGATGGTTGTGTTTAACATCACTGCCAGTAGGGGGATTTTCAACAGGCTCATTTGGAAATGCACCCAGCTATGTTTTAGGGTTCTAAACAGTGGGGCTCAGTCTCCTGAAGACGAGCAGATTGTTGTAGAAGATATACATCCAGTTTTACAATTGGAAGGAAACACGAAATTTCCATTATTTCTAAAATGGAGATTTTAGAACAACCATTTCCCAAAATACGCTGCCAGTGATGGGTGAGTGGGTAGCACCTATCATAGGCAATCTTCCATCAAACATGTCCAGTCCCTCTGCTCCCATCATACCCAGTTCTCCTGTGCCCATAGATCACATCATTTAGGGACACAGGAACTGCTCTGCTTCAGATAAGGTACAACAAATCCCTTTTCCAGTATCTCATTTTTCCCCCTAAAACTGTGCTCAGGACAAAAAACTTCAGAATTCCAAGTGTCAATAAAACATCTTGAAAAACATTCTGTAACACTGCAATAGGAAGTCTCTTACTAACCCCAGTTATTCAGCATTTGAGGCCTTCTAGACCTCACCATACATGAAAATGATGTTGATCCTTATAGACAGAGCAAGAAACTGTGGATCAGACACCTTGGTTGGAGGTCCTAGTTGGGTCCAAGCAGAGCCAGGAGCCCTTGGGCTGCATCACTTGGGGGATTCGAGCGAAGCACAGCACCAAAATTTCAAAATAAGAGACTTCTTAATTTTTATTTCTGTTTTGAAATTTAATTTGAAACTGCTTGAACTCCTAAAGCTAGTAAGTAAAGACACTGCCAGAATTTTTAATGATGAGCGATGGCCATCTCCAAGAGGAAAAGCCCCCTGCTCCCTCCTGTCTCTGGTTTGGGGATCGCGATGGAGGACGTGGACTCGATCACTTTGGGATTTGTTTCCTGGGCCCCACGTGTATTTTGTATTCAGAACCATGGCTGTGTGCGCTTCAGCTTGCTCTCCAGTGCTACAGCCCCAGTGGCATCCATTTACCCCAGGGTTTTACAGAAACCTTCAGGATAAAGTAAGCTGGGAACCAGCCTCAGACTTGTGGCACTGCCAGTTTGTCCCATGATCAGTGATTGCAGGTGATTTATCTTGCCATGGTGACTTGATTTTGGAGCATCTCATACCCTGAGAGTGATAAATGGTTTTCCCTAGGAAGAGAACATAAACAAAAAGGTAAAATAAATCCTGGCTGTCTTCTAGGAAGAACCCATTGGCTTGTTGAAACGTACATCTAACTTCAGGAGAGGACACAATGCCAAGTAGAGGTCATCATTAGACATGAAAAAGAAACTTTGAAAACGTGAAAAGAAGTTGGAAACGGCCCCTTTTAATGCAGAGATAGAATCACTGAGGGACGTGGTTTAGTGGGTAATCTGGGTGGTAGGTGGACGGTTGGACTAGATGATGCTGGAGGTCTTTTCCAGCCTTGGTGATTCTATGATTCTATGACTAAGGTTGGAAAAGGCCACTAAGATCACCCAGTCCAACCATCAGCCCATCGCCACCATGGCCACTAAAGACAGACGAGGAAATCTTTTATTGGGGAAAAAATGAGCACTGGGACGGCAAAAGACAGCGAGGAGTTTGTGTCAGGAATCCTGGGCAGAGGGCAATGGGGGCTGTGAGGTGGGGGAGACAGCTGGAGCTTCCACGCACCGTTGGCTGCTGGTGGTAGGATGGAGAGTGGGAAGGGTGACATCTGCCACCATGGGTAAAGGACGAGAGCACAGGAGGGTAACTGATGTCAGTCAAAGTGGTTTTATGGAAAATAGACCTTGTCAATGAGACGTAATTCCTTCCATGGATGAGATAGCACATTTAGTTGATGAGTGGCTGTGTTGTGGTGATAGGCTGCTCTAAAGCAGCTGGAGCAGCACGGGCTGATGTCCAGTTCACATTTCTGGGGGCAAACTCTCAACACTGAACCCACAAAATGGATGGTTTCTCAGCACATAGTTCTGCACTGCTCGTGTGAACACAGCAATGTACGGGGATGGGCTGGGGTCGGGCTTGGGGATCTCAGGGGCTTTCTCCAACATTCATGGTTCTGAGTGGAGATGGGTCAACGGTTGGACTTGAAGATCTTTTCCAATCTTTATGATTCTACAAAAATGACCTCCACCTGGTGTGAAGGTTGGAAATGACTTCCAAGGTGCCTTCCACCTTAAGCCATTCCACAATTTCAGCTTGTGTGCTGTCGCTTGGAGGCTGTTGGTGTCTCCTCTTCAACATGAGCTGTTGATTGACTGCTCCCTGGTATGGATAAGAGCAACAATTTGATATGAGAAGGCATTTTAAGGCCACCTGGCCTCAAAAGTATGTGTTTATAAATAGTGCACACAGTGCTGCCTGGGGCTGTTTCCTGCAGCCTGGCAGTGGCTCCGGCTCTGCTGCTGAGGGACCCTCCTGGGGACTCAGTGCCATAGAGAGGACAGAGTGCTGCAAACCCTTTGCAAGAATGATTTCTGGTTCTGATGATTTCTGTTGGAAATAGCTTTTCCTTCCCAGCACTTCAAACAAATGCACCAAATGGCACTTCTCCTACTTGGCCAAAGGTTTTCAATGCCAGAGACACACTTTGCCTGGGGGATATTTTACCCCCTCCTTAATTATGAACTATTACTCCATCCCCAGGGTATGTAGAGATGGGGAACACACTGAAATGTCCATGGGGTGTGGAGACGGATCCCACGCTTCTGCCCTACGGTCCTCAGTGCCACCACCCTACAGCTCGTGTCCTCAGACCTAAACTCTGTTCAGTGTTCTGAGAGGAGAACACTGCTTTTTTACTTTCTGCTAAATCTTGGGAAGAGATCAAAGAGTATTTAAATTCATTCACCTCGGGCAACGCTAGCGTCGCAGCAGAATTCTGGCAGCAGGACAACGCAGCGTTATTCCTCGATGCACACAAACCATCTGAAATCCCAGCCTCTCCCACAAGCTCTGCTGCATCCACTCCTGAGTTGCATAAGACAGCACAGACTTACAAAGCTCCGCTTCTCCTCAATTTATTGCAGGGAATGTATTTTTCCATGCTCGGGAGCACTTTGTGAGGAGTGACTAAGCTGCCTGGAATGTTAACTCCTGTGGCTACCCATGGCCGTGACTCGGGGAGCACTTTGGGAAGGAGTAGGGTGTGGGTTGCCTTTACCCTTAGGTTCAGCCCCATGTCACAAATCAATGAAACCACCCCAAATCAGCAGCGGTGTCCCCACTCTCTGTTAACACCGCAGCTCAGAAAGCACGACCCAAAGGCTGTGTGGCTGTGCCAGCGGTAGGGTGGCCCCAGTCCCAAATCCACCAGGGCCCTGTGATGACTATAGGGGCTGCTGTGGGCCCTGTCCCCATTCCCCAAGCATGGAGCGCTAAGGACATCTAGTGGCCCTGGTCTCCGAGGTGTCACAGCATCCTCAAAACGCCTTTGGGCATAGCCGTGGCCCTGGGGTTGCCCCTTGGGCAGCACAAAGCAGATGGGGAAACGCTGTGCCTCCATCTGGCTCCATCCCACCCATGGGACGGGCACAAGTGACACAGCATAGGCACAAACCAGGAGAGAGCAAATATAGAATGATGGCTGACAGATAATCACTGAGCACCGCTGGGGATGTGTTCCCTTCCTGCAGATCACATGGAGTCTGAAGGAAAAAACAACAAAACAAAAACAGAAAAACAAGTTTTTTTATATATTTGGTTGGTTTTGGTAGGAATTGGCAGGATTGCTGCGCTGGCGATGATGTCCCCCACCTGTCATCCCCTTAACCCAATCAGTTTTACATTTCTTATCATTGAGCAAAGCCCTTTAGCCCCAGTAGCTTAATCCCAACCTCTCTTGAATGTGCTGTGTTTAAAAGTCGCTCCCATGCAGCTCCCATGCACCGCAGGGCAGCAGCGCAGTGGTTCTGCCATGGGATGAGGGCTCAGGTTTGATGCTGCTCTGGGTTGGAAAAGACCTTCAGGATCATCATATGCAGCCATCAGCCTGACCTACAGGCTAGGATTTAAAACACAAGCAGTTGTCATCAAGTCACACAGCAAATGGCACAGAATCATAGGATGGCTTGGCTAAAAAAATAATCATGGAAGCATGCAAAAGCCATCTTCTAAATTACTGCATCAGACATATTTCCATAGGATTTGAGCCATAAAGAACTAGCCTTTCTACGGTTCTGTGATCTTTAAGGACCCTTCCAAGACATTCTATGGCTCTATGATGTTCAAGGACCCTTCCAACCCAATCATCCTATGGTTCTATGATCTTCAAGGACCCTTCCAACCCAACCATTCCATGATTCCATGATTCCAGGACCCATGGAGAACGCTGTCCTGCCAGGACAGCAATATGAGCCCACACCCATGCCAGCCTTCAGCCACCAGTGCAGACAGCCAGCCAGGAACAGGGTAAAAGCCCTCCACTAAAAAAAAAAAAAAAAAAAACAAAGAAGCCAAAGCCGTGAATCTTTACCTTTTTTAATCAAAAACATACTCTGTTACAGAATTTCAGGAAAGTTAACTACAGTATATTATCCACAAACTAGGTCTAATGAAAAACATACAGTAAGCTACAAAGGAACTACTGGGAATTCTGTTGACCGCTTATCAAGAGGCAATGGCTAGAAGGACAAGTGTGTCACTAGGCTTTCGTGCTCGAGGAACCCTCTCACGGTGAGTTTTGGGTTATTGGGTTTGCAGCTCCCAACCCAGCTGAATCACACCTTAGTAGTGCTACCAAACATCACCAAAAAGATGCATAAAAAAGGGAGTGGAGCAAGAAAGCACAAGATGGTTTTGGTGACCTGCAAACAAGTCCTGTAAATTTCAGAGTGATGCAGCACTCACGGGCACAACAGCAGCCAACAACACCAAAATCTTTTGGGATTTTGTAGGATTTTGTTGGCAGGAGTTCTGTTCACAGCATCCAATGATGGCTGATGGAGAAGGGCTCTCCGTGGGTTCCACCTGTGGGTTTCCTAATCCGGGGACAACGTGCCCACAGCCTGCACCAGGGCAGAAGCAAGCAGCTCAGTGCTCAGGAGTAATGCCCTGAGATTGGCAACCTGCAAAAAAATCTGTTGTTACAGAAATGGGAAGCTCTCAAGAATTGTGCATCCTTCGCAATACCCGACAACGGAGCATCTTTGCACTGTACAGAGCAGATGTTAAGTGTGCAGGGCCTGGAAGGAGAAGAGAGAAAGAGGATTGAGCTGCAGTCTGAATCCCACTTTGGGAGGCCCATCTGGCTGCCATTAATTGGTTGCATGAGAGAAGCGCCCAGCGACCCCGGCCACGCTGTGCAGCAGAGCAAATGCAGATCAAGGAGACAGTTCCTTCCAAAGCGCTTACTGAGATTAACCACGTCTCAGTGTAGACCACCACCACGCCATAAACAAGACAGGAAGGGTGCAGAGGCAGAGGACCCCCCTCTAGACACTGGCATAGGAATTTCTAGGGGTTCCTGGTCAAAGGGTTGAGGCAGTCGTTCCTGAGCTACGCAGAGAGGACGCTGTCATCTTCCCAAGTGTCACAAGAGCAAGATGGTCATAAAGGTAAGGCACAGGAGCAGGACACGGGTTCAATCGCTGCTGCCACAGATCTGGGTTGGGACCGGGTGACACGGCGGTGTCCTTGGGACGTTGGGTTCCTCTAAAGCAGCCAGAGCACTCCCAGCGCATCGGAGCCACCATGAAGTGATCTCTGTTGCAGCCAGGGCTCCAAGATGTCACGCATCCTTCACATCGAGCTGAGCAGCTGCTTCGGGGATGGGTTGGGGTTGGACCTGATGATCTTGGAGGTCTTTTCCCACCTTTGTGATTCTGTGGTTCCAAGCAGCACTGCTTAGCAGTAACATCTCCTTCCAAGGGCTGCCATTACGCACAACTGCTTTAAGTGTTTTTACACCACTCCACTGAAAAAGGTTTCTCCTACGTTGCTTTCAAAGCTAACAGTATCACAGCAAAAGCCATCTAAATCTAAATCTTTTGGTGGCCATCCCAACTCTCCAGTACACGAAACAAAATTACAAAGTATTGTAACAGCACTTTTTTTTTTTTTTTTTTGAGGAATGCATAATTCAGCACAAGAATCAGAGGGGTAATTAATTTGTAGAAAGAACAATGACATGGTAACAGGATCGTAAGAGGTTGCTAGCTGAACAAATCCTTGTTGAATTGGCTGAACCTGAGACGTTCAGGATGGCAGAGATGCAGTTCTGGCATTGACACCCACACCCATGGGGAGCGTCGGAGCTGTCAGCTAGCAGGAGCTTTTTTCCATCTCAGAAAAAGACATAAATGCAAAGCTGTCAAAGACTCAGTGTGCTGTTGAAGGGTTTCCAATCCATTATGCGCTGCCTTTTAAGTCTTGTCATAAGAAATGAAAGTAGGAAAATTAACTTAAAGGCATATTAAAAGCTAAGAATGCGTTTCTTGTGTTTTGCCCTTTAGCAGCTATGATTGCACCTTATCGTTGGCTGCCAGAAGGAGATGAATGCCATCTCAGTATTTTCCCTGCCTCACACAGTGCTCAGAGCTCTTCTGAGCCTGTGAGTTCTTGTTTCTGATAAACCCTTGACGTTATTTTGTGGTTCTGTTCACTCCTGAACGTTTCTGATTATCCGAACACTGTATCATAGGCACCATTCATAAGGGAGAGATTCAGGGAGAACTGCAAAATGTCTGCACAAGACACAGTTTTATCAGCTGCATTCGTTCAGATTAACACAAGCAAGAACACCACCAGGCAGAAGCATTTTTGCATTATTTTATCCACCAAACCACAAGCAAACAGCACAGAGGGTTTCTGTGAGGGAGCCATATCCGTATGATTCACCAAGATAAGCACCTTGCCAAAATGCAAAGTTCAAGAGGGAGGAAGCTCCTGGACTCCCAATCAAATGAAGCACCACAAAGTCAGCCACTGCCCAACAGCAGGGCAGACAATTCTGCAGGGAACTCAACAAGATGGAGGTGGAGTCGTGCTTTTCAGTTCCACCAAAGCAACGTTCCTGTCGCATGCGTTTCCCCTGGTTAAAAGGTTCCTCTAAGGATGCAGTCAGAATCCTGAAGAACTTTGCTCTTCTTCTACTTGGACAAATTAGATCCTCGGGAGAGAAAAAAAACAGAACGGGTTTCAAGCTTTGAGAGAAGCGAGCATTAATTTTTCTGAACATCAAGAAGCTGCCACAAAAAAGAAAAGCGTTCTCGTTATAAGTTGTACTGAAGAAGGCAACGCTGTCGCTGAAAATCCTGAGAGAACTCATCCATTTCTGGCCATCACTGAAGCCAGCTGTCTTCTGTGCTTCCACGTGTGAAGCAGAACACTGCTGAAAGCTGCTGACTCCTTTCAGAAGAATTTCAGTGCACGGGGGAAGCAATACCTCAACGCTGTGTGTCATAGCCCTCGACAGATTCCTGAAACGACGCAAGCAACTTGGCAGAATTCTGGATGATCTCTTCCAAGACTTCTACTTGCGTTAACCACCACCACTGCTGCCAGGTCAGCTCGGCAAATCACGACACGCTGATTGAACTGGCAGTGCTTGAAGGCTTAAGCTGGAGTCTACGTATTCCTACCTTGTTTCAGCTCCCTGCACTCATGCTGAAAAAACAAGGAATTCCGCTCCTTCTTCATGCTCCCATCAAAGAGCTGAGAGAGATCCTCAGGACATGCATTTCTGGAGAAAAATTGGACTTGCTTCCTGGCAAATGTGAAGCAACAAGAATTCCAAACGCTATTGGCTGCTGCTGCAAAGGAAAGTAATCCATCTCAACGGCTTCAAGGTGCAGAATTACATCATAAAAGCAAACTAAATTTATAAAAATCAGGGTTTTCATCATTTTATTTATACTATTAACTAGAGAGAAAGCATACATATTGTATCTGTCATACAGTCCATACATTTGCATTTCTTTTTCTACTAAAAATTCTCTATACAAAGTCATTGCCAATTGATACGGTCATTGATGGCATAGGGCTTCAAATAACCAAGAGGTATAAAAACAAGTTTGCCATCTTGCCCTGAGTGGAAATGGTGAACAGATACAAAAACTGGATCCTAAGTATGGCTGCGATACTGTATATGATTCAATGGTATATGCAAGTAAAAACAGTCATGCAACTTTTTGAAAATACCTGCCCAGTTTTGCTGGAGTAAAATCATCGCAGTCAGTAGTAGTTACGAAAATATGCTCCTGCTATTAGGCACTCACTAGGCAATCTCAGTGGTGACTTTGCAGACCGGGTGCTTCATGATAGATTTCAATGGAGTGCCAGCACTGAAAGTATCCATTCCTTTTAGTGTTTTAAAACTCACGCGTCTATATAAATAAAAATCTAAGATATCTCTTTAAAAACTAGTGAAGGAAAAGCAACATTTCTTTTCCTCGCTATTTTTAATGGATGCCAACGATGCACGTCTCCATCCCTCACTTTTTTTGGCAGCTTCTACCTTTTAATCTGGAAAAATCATACCAAGATAGTCCGTAAAATAAAGAAGTCTTCTGTTAACTATTGTTCCCTAAAAAGAACATCACAAATCAGCTGGAATTTTAAAGTTGCTCTAACGTAAGTGTTTATAACTATCAGAAGGAATTTTCAGATATAAATATATATATAATATATATTCTGCATACAAAAGGCTCCTGTGGGGCTCATCACCCAAGATGCCACAATAGAGGAGGAAAGCTGCAAAGGGAACAAACCCAATACTGTGAAGTCTCCATAAGGCGTTCACCTTTCACTGTAAGCCCTGAGCCATGTGTTATGACAGTTAAGTTCTGAAAATAACTGAAATCCAAATTCTGCATGTTCAGGTTCTTTCTCCTAAGAGCAAGGCGGCAAACACATTTTTAAAACCTGGTTTTAGAAGATTAAGCAGAACAAAAGTAAAATATATCTTCAGGTTATAAACAGAATTGTATTTTACAATCCACCATCCTCACAACATAGGGGCCCACAGCAGTGCAGCAGAGGGATCTCAGTCTAAAGGCTGTGGGTCTGCGATGGGCATGGTATGAAGCACTTCATCTAGCAGCTGGAGGGCACGGTGTAAGTGAATCTCAATCCAGCACGGTGTCTCTTTGATGCTCTGTCTTGGGTAATCAGGTCCCCAACCTTTGACAAAACTCATCCTGAGTATGCACAAGCGGCGAAGGTCATCTACACCGATTCCAGCAGCAGCTGACAGACCTAAACAGGAGAGGTTTCAGGTAAGTGCTCACAGACATGCTCTGTTCTCCTCTGTCTGCTTAGCCATTCCTGTTTGCTTGCTTCTTTCTCCACGTTCAAGGCCTTCTCAGCACAGCCAAGGCCAAGCAGGATTGCTAGAGCTATTGCGAATGCAGCTCTAAGTTTGCATTTCTTCCACCTGAACTCTTCCATCATCTTGAAAGGGTGTTAAAACAGAAACTCCTCATAGAGATATGATGAAACAAAGTCTTATCTGACACAAAGCATGTAAACCTGGCTTAGCAAATATGGTAAAAAAGTATTCACTACTGAGGTTTGCCAAATGCTGCACTTCCAGTACAAGAACTCAGACAGATCAGCTGCAAGAAGGGGGATTTAAGAGTTCCTCTCTCTAATAAAAAAATGAACACAGCTGACAAACATCAAATCACAACCACGTCTGAAAGAAAATTAAAATACTTGCCCCAAATTGACTTGAGATTTTTTATGAAATAGATGGAAAGCTCCACTTGGCAATGCAAGGCATCCAGAAAATACATAAAGTGGTCAGACACACGTAAATACTCGCAAATTAAAAATATTTTGGTGTAATTTCAAGGAATTTAGAATTTAGCAACTAAGAAGACTCTAGCCCAACAAAACTTAAGGAAAAGCACCATTACAACTTCCTTTTCCCAAGAACCTCTTAACATTAGGTTTCCCAAATCCAGGCAAGGACTTTGTGGCCCAGTACCCCCCCCTTCCATTGCTTTTAGTAACATTTGAAAAGCTTACAGCTCAAAGATCACTTTTCAAGCTCAGGTTTGAGCAGCCTAAAGCAGCTCTGCTCCAAGTACTATAGTTCTGCTGCTCGAGCTCATGTACACTGTGCTTTCTGTGGGGCTGCAAACCTCTTGCAGTAAAACAAGCAGCTGCTTCCACATCCATTGGATGCAGACTTCAGAATGAAAGCTGCTGTGTGGGCCAGGTACAAAGGGAATGAATACAGACTTACCAGGATGCCACCCAGCCCTACCTTGCCCCAACCCTGCTGCCTCCTCCCAGGTTCACTTGTACTGCTGGGGGCAGTGGGTGGGGGGTGCTGCTGCGAGGGAGAGCTGCGTTATTTGTTTCCAAAGAAGAAAAAAAGGACCTCAAGCCGTTAATTTACTTACTAATGGCTGGGGCTATTCCACCGACTGATCCTGGTCCAGGGATGTTTCCTGCCACTGCTGCAGCTTGAGCAGCAGCAGCAGCCTGGGCAGTGGCAGCCTGCTGTTGCATCTGACGATGACACTGGCGTAAATCAAACACCTTTAAAAAAAAAAAATTAAATATCAAACTCTGTAGGGCTGCCAAAATCAATGAAGGAAAGAATTCCTCCAAATCCCACATCCAATAACCTGGATCTCTCCGCATTCAGTTCTTCAGTCACATCCTTCACTTGGATAACAGAAAACCTCCCCTGACTATTTTAACTTCTAACAAAAATAATCCATTAAAGCAGATTCTTAGAGAATATTCTCATATGGCATTACCACCACTGGCAGTGCCAAAAGCGATTCTTTTAAAACTCGGCTGAGCTGTGCAAGCTAAAGCAGTACCCTACGTGGATTTTTTTGCAGGATCAAAGCCTAAAGGATGCTACAGGAGGATGAAATCCTCGTTTTTTAGGATTTCCTGGAAACAAAAATGGATGCCAGCAAGTCCAGCTTCACTTTGTCAGCCTTCTCTCTTTCACTGAAATATATTAGCTTATTTAGAAGAAATAACTGACAGGCCTGAGGTTTCAATACCTCAGTTTCTGTGTTTCTGTTGGTGGCATTTTGTACTTCTGTAGCCTGGTACTAAGAAGCACAACTCTGTTTGTAATGCAAGTGAAAGAAACACCTCACCAGCCTCTGGGTATGAACTTTCCACAACAAAAACAAAGGATAAAACAAAAAATGACTGAATCACTGCTAATCTCAAGCTGTTCCTCTTTAACTCAAGATTGATTTTACAAGTATGACTTGTCCTAGGTAAAGCTTCAAGTCTGGGAGAGGCACGTACAGCAAAGACTCTCCTGAAAATCATGTTTCCATGCAACCTGCTGTGACCTCTAGATCATGCAGTGTCATAACACTTTAAACACACACTCTTCTACTGCATTTATACAGCTCTCAACTTTTCTTGTTTAGAATAGAAAGCAAAGAAACGACAGCTTATGCTCATTTTTTTTGGCAGCAGCTAAGAGTGTTTAACAAAACACAAACCTGGTTATTTTCAAGGTACCTAGATGATACTTTCAGCAAAGAATTTTTTTACAGGACTCGAAAGTGACTTATAAAAGGGATCTTTCTGAAATTTTTCTCTGGGAATATCCAACCAAACGGAGGAACATCAAACCAACCTTTATATATGCACTTGGGTAAATCTTGTGAACGGCATCCCCCGGCGCACGCCCTGCTTCTCTGTCCAGGTAGTAGCTCTGGACGAAGACTGCGTGGTCGCTGAGGCATCTCACCCACACATCACCTTCTCCTTTGCACTCCAACTGCACCCCTTTACCTATGTGCAACCTTGAAAAGAAAAACAGTTCCAATGCACCTGTGTTTACACACTGAATAATCTTACTAAATAAACTATAAGATAATTTTCTGGCTCTCAGTAGTCTGTGGTGCCCTGGTTTATACTCTGGAGTAAAACAAAAACACTCTGCTTATACAAGGACTTGAAACTGTAGTTATGATCATAACATAGTATGCAGTTATACACAATCTATAGAGTAGAAAACCATCTGTAACACCATGTAAAGACATATGGGAAACACAGAGCGCAGAAGAAAGTAGCAACTATCCCACTCACTGACAATATAGAGCTGGGATAGCAAACACGCTCAGCGTTCTGCTCAAAGTGTAAAATCCCACAAGTCTTCCAGCACAGCAAGAAACTCAAGTGCATACACAAAGCCACATTTTAATGCAGCACTGTATGTTCGCTTGGATCGCATTACAGCACTCGGATTGTCACAGTGCAACAGTTTTGAAGACGCGGATTCATTTTCTTCCTTTTCACTTGGAAGGAGAAAAGAAGTCACAAGATCACTTCAGCCTTCAGTGCTCCCACATCAAAGCCGTGGTGAGAATGAATGAAAAGCCCAGCCAGCTCTCTATCAACCACCCTCTGCTCCTTGGACAAATTCATATATTGCAGCTATTCTCACACCACTCTGTGGTGAGGAGAGCTAATTTCCAGCTTGCATACATAATGGCTCAAGTTGCTAATTTTATCCTTGAAGGCATAGCCTTTGAAAGCAATGAAAAGCTGCTTGCTATTGCAAAACAGTGAAGGGCTTTGTCACACAGTTCACATTTTAATGTACTACCGTAGTGGCGTACAAAGACACACACTGTTGTAGTTAATGCAGTCTTTTTTTTTTAAATCAGTTTTTTTTTTTTTAAATCACACTGTATTTGCAATTTCAAAGGGCAGGCACGCACCAAAACCAAAAGGAAATATTATCAAATACCACAGCCAGCTGAGCTTTGGGGGTGTGCAGGATACCTTGCTCTCTCGATGGCTTCTGTTCTGTGCACGTTGGAAAGCTGGCCCAGGCAGAAGCGATCTCCTCCAGAAGGATCCACATATCCATCAACAGTGACAATTGGACAGCTCGAAGGGACCTTAAATGTCTCCCCCACTTGCACGTCCATTTCGAAGTATGCAATTGAACACCAGTACTCTGGAGCTAAAGAACATACACACAATTAACCAGACTGAAATGCACAGAGCACCTCCAAACACATCACAGTTAGGCTCTCTCAATTCAGAGTAACAATGCACATTTACATAAGCAAGTTTTGATAGACAAAGACAGGTTTGCTAGCAGAGAAAACACACACTACATGAACATGGGCTTCTTTTTATTTCAGCACACATACATGCTAGCTGTAATTGTAGTTAAGATCTTAAATGTCTTTGTGCAGTTTACCATTCCAGTTAGGTTTTGTAATCCATCTGTTTTCCTGTGCCTTGTGACTGTGGTTTCATTTTGTGCTCCCTTATAGCATAAAGTAGCATTGCATCTATATGCTTATACACAGATAAAAGCTAACTCTTCAGCAGCTCTGGCCTGAGATATGAAAGCAACCATCTCCCAGGTGAAGTCAGGCTTCTCTATCCTCCCCACAAAGAAAACTAGATTTGAAAAGCTGGGCAGAGGGGGAAAAACATCAAAGATCACACACTGATCTTGTCTGCACACAAGGAAGTCAGGCAGAGGATAAAACAAAGCGTGAAGCAAGGGAGCAGAACAAAATGCTTTGTTTTAATAGCAAAGAGGTGCCCTTTAACTCACACTGTTCTAAAAACCAGCTGCAAAAGAAAGAAGAAACTTGGAAGAAGCTACCATGTGAGGAAGGAAAGCCCTGATCTCTTGGAGAATGCTACTGAAACCCAAACACTCAAAGCACTCAACACAGTGGTTTTGTTTGTGTGCATCTGCTGCTTCAGGGCTGGCTGGGAGCAAGTGGCTTGCCAAACCTTCTGCAAGGCTTGCTGTCTGCACATTAAGCGCAAGGAGATTCCCTCTTCAGATGCACTAGAAGATGAAATTCCCAAGTCGCTGGGAGTTTCAGGGACTCAGCACCTCTGACTGTAGGGGCCCAGTTCCACAAAACGGTGGCACTTAAGCAGCTGGTTGGAGAGAATCAGACAGAATGTTGTTCTGTTTTTATAATACGAGAATAAGCCAAGGTGCCTGAAGTGCTCTAAGTTGTTTCATGTCCATGAACTGCTTCTGTCAATCAGGACTCGTGGAAACTGTAAGCCTTTACGTGAAGATCCAAGGAAGAACTTTGGTGACAAAACGCTGAGGAGGGCAACACCTTCAGGGCATTTAGCTGTGCTGATGTACTCCTCAATTATGGATCCAACAGACCCATGACCTAAGCCCCGTGATGTTCCTAAGCAGCACAAAAGCACAACGTGAGGCACCCTGCAAAGCTGAGCACTCAGTGCCTGCAGCGTTCAGATGCCTCCAGGGCAGGCAGCTGCTCAGTGGGGGTTTGGAGACTGCAATTTTTGATTTAGGCATCTACACCAAATTCAGGTCACAGTATATAACACTATTCAAAAACACAGAGGTCCAAATTCAAAAGGAGACATCACAAAATGGTTCATCTCCTCCTTTCTTCCCCTTTTTGAATTCCTCCCACAAATGTCAGAGTACCTCATACAAAACAAAAGAATCAGACTCCAAACATCACTGTTACCTTCAACAGAACTTAGCATTATGTTTTACGTTTTACTTACCAGGATGATTTGATATAGGAGGCTGGAATGCAAGTTCATTGTGAACTGGCCCTTGAAGAGAAAACATACAACTTGTTTTACATGGGGAAAAAAATAAGATTTTTTCTTAATGTGTTTTTCTATGAAAAAAGGACCTGTGAGGATGCCAGATGTTATAAATCCCAGTAATATCTGAATCAACTAGTCAAATCCGACAGGGGAAGAATGCCCATGGAAGAATTACACACTCAGATGTTCCCAGAAAATTCAGAAGAGTAGAGCTCCATCATGTTTTCTAAAGAGCAAAAACTTCCTTTTCCCAAGACCACACTCAGTAAATTCTTCCCACTTTTGTAAGCTAACAACGTTCCTTACAGGCAGCGGAGGACAAGAAGGAAAGACTTAAACAGAGCATTACAAGTCATGGCAGCTTTTGCAACAAGATGTCAAAACAGGCACAACGTTGGTAGGTGTCAAAAGATGCCACTTCCTGAAGTGAGAAGAAGCAGCAGCCAAGAAAAGCTCCATGTGGCACCACCAGCCCGTTACTAACATTAATTATGGAAAGAGATATTCACACCAAAAACATTTATAGAGCATCTACAGAGCCAGTAAAGTTTTTGAATTCTTGCATTTCTGACAAGGAAGATGAGAAACAAAGTGGGATCCTAACAGAGCAAAATAAGCTATACCTAATACAATCCTTCTGACCAAGGCAAACTGGAAATTCATCCTAACATTAACTCATAGTGTTTTCTGCTGCAGTGGTCTTAGGAGAGGGGAAAGAGATGAACTGGTTAAGCAACACATTAAGAAATAAAGAACTATGCTAGCTTATGGCACAAAATTAAGAAAAAAATGGTAGGTTTTTTGTTTGGTGTGCCATTTCCCCCCACAGACTCTACACTCCTACATTCTCCTAGGCACTTGCATGAGAGGTTTGGGTACCTTTTTCCCCTTCCCATCTTCCATACCATAACACAAGAGATTTAGCCCCATCTCACAGACGAGTACATTTGGCACAGAAACTAGAAAACTGTTCTCAGGCTGTGACAGCACCATTTTATTGATGAGTATTTCACAAAGTTCTCTTAAACTGGTCAGTCTGCATGGGCACATGTATCTTTCAAGGCTTAAAGTAGCTTGCCACAACATTAATGCAAGACTTGACATTTCTAGGAAATAGAAACAGCCAGGAATGCCCACGTTTTGAAGGAAAAAAGATCCGAGCAACCAATTCTGAGTCAACTTCTGGGCAAATGTTTTACCACAAAGGAAATATTTACTGCAAGATGGTAAAGCTTTACAAACAGAGATTTAGAAAGAAAAAGCTGTTTTTGTTAGATAGAGTGGGACATCTACAGTGTAGGTGGTATCACTATTGCTACCTGAATGTTTCATCTCTGCTGCTTGAAGTGAGTGAAGTCTGAAGAGCTCTTACATTAAACTGTCAAAACATAGTACAAACAGTTCTATAACAAACAAACAAAGGAGACAGGGGTAAAAGACAACCACAGGCATTCCCCATCATTACACAAAGCTGAAAACAAAATATATGATCTGAAACTCTGAAATACTCACAGTAATGTCCAGGATGCATGGGTGGATGATGCTGAAGATGGCCGTTCTGGTGGTGAGGTATGGTGGGCGTGTAGGCTGCCGTACGACTTCCAGTCCAAGTTGTAGTACTGTCTAGAAAAAAAAAGGAGTGGTTGGCTTTTAAGGGAGTTTTTCTGGATCTCACTTCTAATCCTCTATTTCTCCTGAACATTTGGAAACTGGTTTTAGAAAACTAAGAAGAGTGCATGGATGTGTATACTCACTGTGATGGTAAGTAGCTGGCTGAGCTGTAAACCCATTCTGCTGAGTTCCTGGCTGAGGCCCTGAAGCAATCTGTAAGAGTCCATCACTATGGCTACCTGTCAATATACTGGGAGGTTGACCTGGTAAAAGAACACACTACCTATTCATGAACGTTCCAAAATTTGAATTAAGAAGAGCTCAGCACTACTGGGTAGGAAAATACTACGGGCACTGCAATACACAGTTTCTAGACGTTTGGTTTCAGCACTTTTTTTTCCACCCACCAGAGTGTCTTAGGAAACCTGAAGCTAGACGTTTCATATCCAGTCATTCTGACTCTGAGACACCCTTGAGATTGCAGGAGCAGAAGTATGCAGAGACCTTCAGTTTTATCAACTGCGTCCTTGTTTGCAGTTTGTTTTTCAGTTTGAAAGGAAAGATGTCAAAGGTTGTATTGAGTAACTCATCTGGAGCAGATGTCGTGTGTAGCCAAGCAGGCCAGCAGCATGCCCAACAAGGTGCTTATTTTCAGCACGTTACAATCATTGCTCCTAAGGAGGACACTTGCTCGAATTTACGTTCCTCTAAAACATATTGAACAGCAGTTTATCTTTAAAAACAGTGCTGGAATACAGCTGCATATATCACCAAATTCCTTCCTGAGAAAGCTGGTTTTTTTCTCCCCCAAATAGATAGTTCAAGAATTTTCTAAGCTTTAGAAGTAAAACTACAGATTTTTCAGAGCAGGTTAACAGAATTCCATAAGGCTTCAGCTCAGCCATTGGCACTGAAGTGATCAGCAGGTTCACAAGGACACTTGCACTCTCAAACTGGTCTGGTTTGCAGAATTTAACAGATTGAAAACTTGTATCAAAACTTAAAAACGAGGTGTTTTTTTTTCCTGACATCAGCAAGTATAGCATTGATGAGAAAAAGTTACTGATCCTAACACAATTAAATTGCTCATCGTTTCTCTTCCTACTGGAAATAAATCCAGACATCATATCTCACCTATTATTAGGTTTAACCAAAAAAGTCCTCTGCGAAAACTAAAGAGCATAATCAAAACACCATGCTGCTTCATTTGAAATTTGGTAACATGAAACCTGCTGCATTCACACCTTCTTGATGTCAGGGTGACAAGGAGCACAGGAACCACACAGCCAGCTTCCCTACACTGGAGCTGCAGGACACTGCATGTGCAACAGGGGAATGCTTTTCTATCCTGCTGGACTGAGCTGTGAGACTGGATGTTGGCAAACCAGGCTCTTTCACTTGTACCAAACACACACAGACCAGTAAGAAAAACTACTGCAGCACCCTGATAGACTCCTGATGGTATTAATTAGGGCTACAACTTCAGTAGCACAGTGGGCCGTTATAAAAACAATCAGGCTAAATTGGAAGATTCGTGTTGGCAGCTCTGGAACACTAAAGAACTGTCTGGAAACATCTCTGTACTGCCACCTGCTAACAAATAAGCTTGCTGTCCCACTTGCTGGTGTAATAAAACATTAAGGTTCTTCCCTTCCTACAGCATTTATTCCCCCAACAGCCATACTGTGTCAGTGGTAAGCAGTTTAAGATAGCAGCACTGAACCTCTGGAGTCTCCAAAACAGCCTTGCAACATTCACGCAGCCTCGGCCTCACCACTCGAAAACGAACAGGGTTAGAAAAAACTGTACTTTAGCAGTGTGATGTGGCAGCAGCACGTTTCCAATGCAAGATCTACTTTGACAACATCAGCGCTCACCACTGAGCTTTCACATTTTTACACTTCAGCATTCCGTATCATCTCAGTGATCTTACTTGTTGAAGCCACAGGAATGTTGGGAAAGTTAGTGGTGCTGGTGGTGCTAGCCTCAGTGGGAGCCAACATGGCTGGGGTGCTGTAAGGCTCCGTGGAGGCCCTGTTGCTCGGCGGGTGCTGGATGGTTTGCACTGAGTGTCCTTCAGCAGAAGACAGCGACGGCTGCCCTTCGTAATCGTGAACGTATTCGTCCTTCACCAGCATGCTTGATGGAGCTGTGAAGAAGCAAACATTCAGCACGCAGAGCAGATTGGTTTTCAAGGCTTTGCTGAAACTGCATGACTACTTTCAAGCAATAACAATGCTAGCAAAACTACTGAGGGGAGGATTTAACCTATGTACACATTTCTAAAGCATCCTTTAAATCACCAACAAACCCTTCGAGGCAGCAGTAACAGGGAATTGTAAAGCACAACTGGATGGCAAAGCAAACCATTTACTTTGTTCACTGCTTCCAAACAAGTGATTTAGCCAAAAGTAGCAGATTCCAAGAGAATTTTCTTTGCTGTTCTTTTATAGTGTGATTGGACACGGTGAATAAAAGGAAAAGCAAGATTTTTGTCAAGCATCTGAACGCATGTTAATGCAGTAGCTACCAAACCCGCTCCTGGCACACAAGTCAGAAAAAACATTTATTTTTAATGTATCCTACCCGAGCATGTTCATGTAAAACTCTTACACTACATTCACTTAAATATATGAAAATCTGACAGTATACCATTTTCTGCTTCCTGCTGCAAAATCAACAGCAAGACAAGGAAACACATTATGCATTTAAATGCTTTGATGCTATCCAAAAGGGTCATTTTCCAGAAGACACTGTGACAACACCAATTAGCAGAGATGTGCACACAAGTTAAAGCTTTTCAAGTGAACAGTTTGGGTTTCTTTAAGCTATTTTTGCTCAAATATTTCTAACAGCATGTTAAAACCATGGGATTACTCAGAACTCCTCCTTCTCCAGGAGCTTCTTCCTGGAAGAAAGAAATTCAGGTTTGAAATAAAGCAGTTATCAGCTGCACAATCTTTGAATAATGTCCAATTTCTCTCAATTTTCAGGGAGAATGATGATGCCAGACTGATTCATTTAACTGTATACTTGTAAGTCTCACCACTTGCTTGTTAAACTACTTATTAAATAATAAGCACCTATTATTCCCAATTCACCTAATGAGTCTAACAAACAGGTGCACATTTTGCTTGTAGCTGGGGTTTAGAAGCTTCAAGAATTTCTCAATACACGACTTTGTTTGTTTTCCAGAACTGGAGAGACAAACACATTTCCATCCACTCCTTCTCCTTCCTCCCAAGGAGGTATACAGAAATAATCTGCATACATGCTGAACAGGTGAACACAGTTTGTCCCCATAGAAATGCAAACAGAATTACTTACCAGAACTCTGTAGTGTCAGTCCTGAGAGATCTTTAAGAAAAGAAAAAAAAGGAAAAAAAATGAAGGTGGGCGTGCGGTGAATTGTATACACACAACTCTTTAACAAGATCATTATTTTAACAAGAACAGTAATTTTGCAAATTGGTATTACAGACTCTTTGTGCTACTCCCCTCCATCACACCACAGCTGCCAGTGCTGAATTACTCCTAGGGTACACATTAACTACAAAGCTGTGTGATGCAGACATAAAAGCTTAAACAAAAGCCACAAATTCAAATTTGGAACACAGGTAAAAGAGTAATTCCATTAAGAAGACAGATGAGCATACAGGAGTCATTTAGAATCAGATCATTAAAAGTTAACATTCCACTTCAAGTCTTCCTACACTCAAAGGAAAATATTTTACATTTTATTCCCACTGTTCCACTTGAAATGAAGTCCACTTACCGATGCCAGGCGATACCACACGCTCATAATGGTAAGGATTTACACAGACACTGTCACATTTTAAGTCAAAAGCATACTGACAATATTTAACATGCTTGAGTTCATTTTTATGAAGATCGGGCCACCTCCAGAGACGGGCGTAAATCACATGGGGGAATCCCTTGCGACCAGCCACCTGGAAAGGCAGACACAAGAGTTGGTTGGGAAAGGAGCACGGCGTTTTGATCGAGCGAGGAGCAAAGCTGGAAGGGAACAAACAACAACACAACCTCTCTTCGTTATCAAATTACGGGGGGAAAAATAAAAAAAGGTGGTACTGCTCCCCCGAGTTCTGGAATATGTGTCTGTCAGGGTTTGGCTATGGTTAAGTCAACACTGTGGTTCTTAAGGAAAAAATACTGCCTACAAAATGGCAGAAGTTGTGCTTAACGTCGGATGTACGCTCGCTGTCCCCACCAGGGATGATGAAGGAGCTTTGCCCCAGAAGAAGAGGAACAAGGCACTGAGCTACGCTAGGAGGAATTTACAAGGAGAAGAATGCCAATCCATTGTACTGAAAAAAAAAATAAAATACATGCTTTGAGGGTAGACAGAGAGCTAGCCAGCAACCATGACAGCTGTCCTGGACTGAGGAAGTCACAGCCCAAGCAAAGCAGGTACTGAGTACTGATGAGATACGCTGACACACATCCTCAGCACAGACTGCTGGGAGTACCTGAGCAAGGGAGCATAGGTCTTTCTTCACACTGCTGACCAACACAGCTAACAGAAGCTTGTAGTGAAAATACCAGGATAAACAGCCCCATTNAAAAAAAAAAAAACACAAAATAATCAACTACAGCAGCAGTCCAGAGCTCCAGCCACAAAAACACACCTGCAAGTGGGGCCAGGGGGTGCAAGAGAAGAGCTACTCTTCCTCAACACTCTAGGATCTGCGCCACTCACTTGTGCTCCAGCTGCCCTAGGAGGAAAACATCTGATGTGCACTGGTACTAACCTGAAGCCTCCCATCCAGCGTTCTCTGTATTGTAACACACTTGCTAGGATGAGCTCCGTTTGTGGTTATAGCTGTAATCAAAGAATCCAATTCATCTTTTTTCTCCTTTAGCTTTTTAACTAAACTTTCAATTGCGCGTTTGGCAAAAGTTTCACTCTCTCCACCTTGGCGATGGCACATCAAGCTGTGCACAATGCTCAGACAAGCATCATTACTTGTTGGCGTGTTAGTAATAGACATATTGTCCATTTGTCACAGCTTGTCCTCTCAGATCAAGTGTCAGTTTGGGGGGCTGTTATGATTTTCAAGCTGATGAACAAGAGATGATCCAAGTTAAGTGTTAGATGTACTGTCTCTTGGGAAAACCTAGGAGGAAAAAATATCTACATTAGAATTGTTTGGTAACAAATTGCAGATCATGTTTCTAAGGAAGTCTGTGGCTTTTTGCTTCTTTCATTTTCAAGCTAAGTGCAGGATACTCAAAGCACACAAAAAACTGCATCGCTTGTCCCAGGATAGCTCAAACATGCTTGCACGGTTTTAGAAATATTTTTTCCCCTAGTAACAGTATTTAACTCAAGATGATAGCGTGTATCCATGTACACAGAGCATGTACATAGGGAGAGGCAGGGAGCGTGGAGGAGCAGGCTCTGCAGCAGGAAGAGGAGGGCAGGGAGGTGGGCTCCCTACATTTTGCACTGGGGGGGATGACAGTGAGTGACACATGGGCTGGGAATCGAGGGGCATTGGTGGCAGAGAAACCTGAGCAGCAAAGAAGCATCAGGGCAAAGCAGAATCACCTGTCAGCTTCAGTTCTCACCCTGTTCACATGGCTCAGCTCTATGCTGGCTACAGAATAACTCCACTGATCAGAAAGGCAAAAAATGCATCTGGCCATGAGCGTAATGGACGTTTAATTAGCACTGTTTGGGTCTGATAGTTGACAGCTCCAGCTGGCATACCTCTCTGCTTGTTTGTCTCCAGCTTCTCCTGGATGAAGAGAAACCAACCCAAGGCTCCACAAAAGCACCTCCCAGCTGCCTTGCTCAAACAGAACAGCCCCAAGGACACTAAGCACAAGAGAAGGACTAAGTTCACCCTCACACATTTGGACTTTAAACTCATTTATCAAGAAATATCCGCAGCAGTTTCCAGTCACTGTGCCATCCTTCTTGTAGCAGGCAGACCTCATCTTTCGAAGCTCCCTTCATTTCACAAATTAGAAAACCTGGCCTCAATTTCTTAACTCAGAATCAATTAATTCTTGCATTTTATCCCACTTTGTCCAGAGACATCGGACAACAGGTTTGGAAAGCTCACAGAAAAGGAGACAAAGGTTTTCCAAAAGCTTCACACAGTCATCCCACACTACAGCCCTTCAACTCTGGGGTCTAACTTCCTTCAGGCACGGCCAGCAAACACAAAGCAACGACTTTACTACTCTGAAACTGTGCAAGCTCCAAATACCAGCCTGAGACTAACACGTTATTCTCACCGATGTCAATATGCTATCTTTGATATCAATAGTTCAGGGAAAAAAGAAGATTTGCGTGAGCTGAGGAACGCATCCACGCCAAGACCTGGTGCTGCACTGCAATCTTCACGTGCTGTCAGACGGATAGCAGGAGCTTCAGTGGAAACAAATCCACAAAACTCCAAGTGGGATGTGAAGCTGGTGAAGTCGAAGCACCACACAAACCACGGTGTGAATGCACTGCTTCCCTTCAGAAAAAAAGAACAACAGAACATAAACGCAGCACGGTTAGGAAAGGAAACAAAGCCAATCTGAATACAGCATGCTTTGCTGTGCTTAGAAAAGAGAACATACCGTAAATCTTTCCCCTCCCCTTCACTTTCAAGTTTTCTTCTTTTGTAAAGATGCTTTGGGCCTGACTGAGAGCAGCTCCCTACAAGTTGAAGTGAGAACTTACCTAGTGAAGTTTCTCCCTGCTAGTTCTTTGCGCTTCCACTCAATAAACCTCTTCTAAAAGTCAAGCTTAACCTGCCAGTCATTCTCCATGGCAACCTCCACTTGCAGGAAGCTGCCAGCTAGAACAGAATAGAACATCACTTGCCTTAAATACCCAACAGCATCCCAGAGATATGCAGAAGTATCAGAGATAAGGGACTGCGAAAAGCTATTGGCCAAAAGAAAAAAGGAGTGTCTCAGGGCTGGCATGCAGCTCCACACCCCTAGGACTAGGAGAGAGAGCTCTGCGTTCAGCAGACAAAGATTAAGCACAGAAATCCTTTCAGTGGGATGATCCTCAGAGATGTTGAGGCACCCCTCAGCTCCACAGGAGCTTCTGAGTGCTCAGCACTTCTGCACTCCTACAGGGGCCTTCCTTTGGGATACTCATGTCAGAATTAGACATTTTGGTCCCCGGAGGAAGGGCAAGTAGCTGGCAGACCCGCACGTCCTGCTCAATGCCAGGACACCATTCTTCTGCAGCACTACAAGTGTTATTCCTGCAAGGAAAGCCTGGAACATGTCCAAAGCGTGTTGCATGAATCTCTCCAGGGCTCTTTCTGATGGAGTCACACCTCCAGGAGGTGCCTTCACACCTTCTTACTATGTGACTGTTACACGTGCAAATACAGGCGGGATGCAATCTCAACGCACTGTTTAGCAGGCAGCCTTGAAGATGAGGAGTCAGCGTGCCCTCAGACACAGAGCAGCCATCCACCAAGGCTGTGCCCCCCAGGCTGGTACAGGAATGAACACACACCATAACTCTGCACATCATATCGCCATGTGGGGCCTGGGTGAAGGCCAATGTATCTTTCCAGCCCGGGCAATGAAATCCAAACACGAAGCATCTGTCTAACAGCACAACACTGGTGCCAAATGCCTCACTTCCATGTCTGATAATTCTGCCAGAAAGTTACCTGAGCACAGAAACAGCCCGCTGTTAGAGATGCATGTGTTCTAGCATCTATCTCACACAACGAACATCAAAGATGTTCTTGACTTCTCTACGTGAAAGAACCATTTCTCTCCAAACAGCAATCGTTTTCCTAACGTGACTGCAACATGGATGCAAGAGGTTCAATGCTCAGCATCTCCTGCACAAGCTACGGACACTCACTACGGAGAACAGCCCTGCAAGGCCAACCCAATGCTGCAGGAAGCTGAGCAAACCACAGAAAGCAGAGACCTCACCCAAAGGGTGAATCGGTGCAATTAGGGAAGGGAAAATGAACACTGTGCCCTGTTTGCCAGCACCTCCTCAGCTGCACCGGGAAGATAATACAAGCAGCACTACACAAGAGGTTTCTATGCCAAACCTACAGGCAGCAAAACCAGAGGGAGAAGTGATTTCAGATCTTAGCTGCAGCGCTCTCTTATACACAATACTCTTGTATCTACAGCAGTGTATGACAGTATGTAACATGCATGTTTTTATAGACACAGTGTATAGGAGGAGGCATTCCAGAGAAACTACCCTTTGGAAGGCCTGAGAGCTGCTGGGGTGTGCTTCACTCTGAAATCCCCCATCCAAAAGGAGCGTGGATGCATCTGGATGGATGCAGAGTACCATTGTGAGTAAGGTACAAAGGTTTTGTAAAGAGAAAAAGGGATTTCTGCTTTTCATGGGTAGAAAAAACATCTGGATTTTGCTCTCAGAGGTTTTACTTTGATGGTACAGAAGTGAAGGCAAAGCTGAACGAAGACATAAGGGCAGGGGCTGCTACAAACACAGAATCTCACCCCAAACACCTGCCAACATCCTGCAGCCACTCAGCCGAGCCAACTTCAGAACATCTGAAAATCCCTTCCGCCAGCCAACTCCCATTCTAACGCACTCAGAAGTTGCTGAGAAGTCACAAATTGAGGTTTGTGAGAAGAGCTGACAGTGGGGCTGGAGCCAAGCACAGCTGTCGGGGGATCGGGTTCACCATGGAACTGGGTCTAAAAATGTGACAGTCCATTTCAGACATGGGCAGAAGGCCAGAATCCCCTCCATGACACCTCTTAGCATATATTTTATTCCTCATTTCCACAGCTGTTTACTGATGGTATTCACCTGCTACAATACGCCTCTATCTATGCTCTGAGTCTGAAGATAACTTGGCCATTCTCCATTCCAACATACTGTGGAAGTGTCAAAGCAAATCAGCAAATCTGCAGGGAGAGTATCCTTTGTGATGAGCCGTGGCTTTAAGTGATCACTGCAAGTGATCATCTTGAAAAGAAAGCTCTGAGCTTCAAAGTGAAACAGGAAAACACCTCTATGGTGATAGCAAAGCCCACAAAGGACGCAGGGGTGATGTGTGATAAAGGCAAAGGTGAATTTGGGGGAGTAATCCAGGGGAGTGAGGGGAATGAGTGCGAAAATAACAATCAGAAATTGATTTCCAAATATACAGGTCGTTTTTGGAAGAAGATAACTAAGGAAAAGTAGGATTTGTTTGCCCAAAGCTGCCACTGATGCTCAGGGAGCAGAGTTTCCAGTGCTCTCGGTCATAGATTTGGAGCAGCACAACGCTAACGAAGTGGCTCATTAGAATAGCATCCAAATTGCCATCTTGTGAGAACATTTCACGCGGATAAAGGACGAGGAAGGATCTTGCATAAGCTGCTGCCTCCAAAATTAGACTCGCAGAAAGAAAAGCAGCGCACGGGTCTGATAGCTCGCAACCACCAGAACACTCCTGCAGAGTTCTGCTGTTTAATAATGCAGTGGCAGAAGTTTTTATGAGAAGCGTGATAAAGAAAAAGCCATAAAGCGATGACACAAAAGGCAGATAGGATGATGAAGATAGGAAGCAGCACTGAAACTCCTCTCCAGCACGTTACATTACGATCTGCTTGCCCAGAGCGTGAGCAGGAACAAAATGTTTGCAGACTTCAGAACAAGCAGCATTAACGAGCAGGAGAAGAGTTTTAAGACTCAGTGACAAACACTTCTTAAACTCAAGCCCTGGTGATGAAGGCTGAGCACTACTTCTTTGCAGAAGAAAACGGGAGGTGTGTGCAGCTCTCAGCATCTCCCCACTTCCACCTGTGCACTTTTCTGCTTCCAAAAGCATTTTCAAAATGCAACAGTGGCAGCGGAGCAAATGCTGCTGCACAAGGTTCAGGGGTTGTAATCACATTCAGGAAACCAAGACAGCATTCAAATTCCCATTTTTATTTCGTCTTTGAATCTGAACATGTGATGAGAAAGGTACTGCTGTGCAGATACAGCTGTGTGCACATTTTAAGTCCTCTGGTGGTGATGGTTGGACGCGATCTTAGAGCACCATTCCAACCTTCACGATTCTGATTTTTCATCTCGGTTCCCCTTCTCTATGTATTTTTATTATTTTTTTTATTTTTGAGACAGCACACAAAAAACTCCTCTTTTCAATACAGGCTTCTGTAGGGTCAGAGAAGGAAGACCACTGCCCTTTGAGTCTGGTGGTGTAACTCTGAGCGATCTCCCCTACACCTGGGTCTCTCCGAGCCATGCAGACCCCACAGCCTCACTACTCCAGGGACATTCAGGTCCCTCCAGGGAGGGGAGGGCACCTGAGCAGAGCTCAGAGAGCTGCAGGTGGTGGAGCTCCTTCCTGCGGGAGGACCTGACCTGAACTCCTCCTCATCCCCTTGCAGAGGGCTCTGCTCAGTTCGTGCAAACCTGGCAGAGGAAACCACTGTGAACAACAAAAGGCAGAGCGGAGGCTTGCTCACGCAGAAGGGGGTGATTTTTCCCTCGGACATAACACTTCGATTCCCTGGCAGGAGGTGTGTGAGATAACATCTGTTCTTTATTGTCATCTGCACAGGGATAATGTTCTCTGCATTTGTTCAAGCTTAAAAAAAAAAAAAAAAAAAAACAACAAAGCACACACGCACAAAAAAAAACCACCTCTGGGCAAAGCAAGCATGGAAAATTCCAGCCCCAACGCAAAGGAGTGCTGTTCACAAGGTTCACACAGGAAAACAACGTCCCACACCGCCAGCTGAAGTATGCTCAGCGCTGAAAGCGGGGATACCTCCCCAAAAACGAGGCACACATTGTGTCAGCTGCAGCTGAGCGCGTTCTGCGAAGAGCCACTGACTCCTGGGAGAGCTCTAATCCCTCCAAGGCACCTGCTGCTTTTCTCCGGGCTTTGAAAGAAACTCCCTGTGCCACTGCTGAAGGCGCACGCAAACCGCAGAGGTGGGGGCACGGCGGGGAGGGCTCCTTCCAGCCGCGCTGTGCCCCGCTGCCTCCCATCGCCGCGGTACCAAAGTCTGAGAGTTCACGCGGGAGCACCTCCTGCCCGCCTGGGTCTGGCACCAGCGGGCTCCGAGCTGCGGCACTCCCAACCCGCAGCCCCAGAAGCGAAACCCAACGGGCGGGGAAACCCACGCGGCTGCGGTCCCCAAACCCCGAGCCCCCAACCGCCCCCACCCCACCCCCGG
>WBMW01002815.1:654147-714178 GCA_013396635.1 Penelope pileata | reverse complement strand
TGCGCCACATCCGGGGATCGGCTTCGCCGCCGCCACAGCGCAGCGCCGCCGCCCGCCGCCGCCACCCCGCAGCACTGCGCGTGCGCGCTCGTCGTCCCGCGGTTGCCGCGCCGTTCGGGGTCGGGGAGGGAGGCGGGCGGGCGCGTTTGTGGGGTTTCGGTGTGTGGTTGGCGTCTGCCGGCGGCATGCCAAAAGGCAGAACGCTGCCAGCGCGGGGCTCGAAGGTGTCAAAACCAACAAAGGTAGAACGCTGGAACTGCAGCCCCAAGAAATACACGACCCTACAAATGCACGGCCCCAGAAATGCATGGCCGCCATGAGGGAGCTCTAGGCTGCCATGAGTTGTCTGTAGGCCGCCATGAGGCTTCCTCTCAGCCTCCTCATCTCTGGGCTGGAACAAACTGAGGGCCCTCCTCTGCTCCTCACGTTTGTTGCATCTTTGCTCACCTGGTTGGTGGCAGGAGGAGCTGAGGAGCCCATGAGCCATTGCACTGCATCCCACAAAATTCTGCGTCCCCACCACCCCAACCCCTCCAGCTCCAACTTTTTTCCAACATTGGGTACCAGCACGATGGAGTTCACATCACCTTTCAGTGCTCCTCCCTGCCCCAAATGTTCCATTGATCTGATTGCCATAACCTACCTCGAGATCCTGATCAATATGTTTTTATTATTAATAAAAATGGCATTGCATTGTGCCAGTGACTGCGTGCCAAACCGCGGCTTTCAGCGAGACCAGGACCTTCCATCTCCCCAGAAATCACGTTTCTAGAATGAAACCCTTCTTGGTCAATAATTAATACACTTCTCCTTGTGAACGATCGTGATTCGGTAATAGCAAATTATGTTAAAAGTCTGTTTTAAAAAAATAAAAACACGCCAAAAAATGCTCCCAAATGCCCTCTGCCAGCTGCAGGTCCCCACCACGATCTGCCATCGGCACCCGCCATGCTCTGAGCTTCAGGTGACCGCTTTCTGAGCCTGTTTCTGCCACTTGGTGCAGACCCCAGCAGACAGAAGATCGACCAACGTCGATCAGTTTGGTTAGGAAACAGACATGTGAAACTCCAGAACATCTGTGCTGTTGCAAAACTCCATGTAGGATTTCCTCCCCCCTTTTTATCATCATGCAAAACTGCTGCGTTTGCAGCTTCTCGTGTCCCTCCGCTGGTACAAGGAAAGCTGAAAAGGAAGCAAGCTTAGGGGAACATTTCCAAGAAAGCAGAAGAAAATGTAAAATTAGTGATTTAAAGCTCAAAAATCATCGTTCCCATCGTCAGGACTTCTCAAACCCAGCACAGCAGCCCCAAATGCTGGGGGCTGTTTTCATCAGCCTTACCTGAGCCTGACAGGGCAGCCTGTGCTACCCAAAGAGGAATTTGCACAGCTGGAAATTTTCATCTGGGCTCTCCACGCTTTGCTTGTGCATGGGAGAAACACAGCTTTTGTACCTCGACGTGCCCATTAGGATTGAAATGAGGATCCTGGCTTCTGAGCTGCACCGGTTCTCACGCTTTTTTTTTTTTTTTTTCCCCAGCTTTGAATGCATTGAAAGACAAAAACAAAAACGGGAAGCTGAGATTCTCGAATTTCTCTCCGTTTGAGAAGCTGAAGGGATACACAGATGGCCCAAAGCACTGTCTGTGGCACAAAGGAGCTTCTTGCTTCACCATCCCACCCCTCAGTGCTGCCACACAAAACACCCTCGGACAGATCCATGTCCATGCAAAGGGCTGTTGTGCTCCAGTCATTAACAAATGGTTGATGGGAAGATAAACTCATTGAGAAAACAGGCAGTCCCTGGCCCTCGTTTTGGTGTCCTCGCTGGCGCACGCATTCCCATTAATTTAATCTGAGTCTCTGGGGCAGATTAATTCATAATCTGATTTATGAAGCAATTTGGCATCCAGATTTACATACAGGGAGCAGCAGGCTGTGGTAAGCACATGGGTCTGCTACAAAAGAGAACTGTAACTCGATTACAAATCCGAAAATCTATTAAAGAAAATCATAGAAATTTCACATCGCTCCAGATAGAAAATTCCATAGAAATTTCACGTTGAACCCTCTTTCACCACTGCAGAAAAATATAAATAATTTTAAAAATGACAGCTCCATAGTTAATTTGGCCTTTAAAATGAGCAGGGAGCTTGTAGCTTTTTGGGCTGGGTGAAAAGTGCATTTCCTTCCTTCATGGCCCATGCAGAACAAAGCGACACCAAAAGGCACTGACAGCTCAGCCTCTATGCAACAAAGTCCCCAGACCTAGCAGTCAACCCAATGCTCAAATAGGACCGGGAATGCTGTTTTCCTCAGAGCCATTCTTTTCCTTGCTCTTCTAACCCCAAGAAATCCATTCTCATCAGGACTCGCTTCGGGATGTGGCTATTTGATATGACCCAAAGCATCAGCTCGCTCCTGCTGAAAGGGAGGGCTCTGAGCCCTCCTGCTCCCTCTTTGCCCAGCCCTTGTATGGAGTCTTGCAGCTTTGCCCAGGAACCCACCCAAAACTTCACCCAGTGTGCAGCCCGAAGCAGTGGCTGGGCAGGACAGGCAGGAAGCAAAAGGGCTGGCGGGCACGGAGGGTACTGCTCCCCACCATGCAGCAGCCGGCGACGCTTGCTCATCTCCATCACCTCTCCACACCCATCATTTGAATGGGAATGGCAGATAGTCCTGAATTCCCAGCAATTAGCAAACCACATGAATGCAAAACCGTACGTACTGCTGGGATGGATAACCCCGTTCTGGCAGGGCAGCATCCAGCATGAGAAGGAGATGAGCTGTAGCGGAGGGCACACACATTCCACGTTGTGTAGGCTTTGGGCTTTTCCCATGTTATTATTTCTGTTCTCTGATTCTGCTATTTGCACGTGGCCACCAGTGTATTTCCACAAAGTCTTGCAGTTGCTCCCCATCTTCCAAAAGAAAAAAACGTTTTTGGATGGAAAGAACATGCTATTGCAGCCTGCACTCTTTTCACTTTGCAACATTTGTAGGAGAGGAGATCAATGAGTTTCTGCTCCAGAAGTCACTTCTTCAGGTTTGCCCCTCTTCCCAGTCAGTATTTGTTAAGGAAATTGAAGACATTCTGTACATGTGAAGCACAGTAACAAAACATGAATGCTGGTGTCGTTCAGCTCAGTTACAGAACAGGGATAGTGCAAAGTGCTGCATAATGGGGAGATCTTCAAAGGTGCTTCAATTCTTGGAGCTTTTTATTCTACATTTAAAGCAGGAAGGGAAATGGTGTATTAAAACAACTTCATTTTCCATCTATGTTACCATCAACTCCACCAAAGTACGAGCATAAACTCCAGCAGCTGCACTTAAACCTGCCAAAATGTTGAGATCTTAGCAGAAAGCTAATGAGTAGCTCAGCTTTAAGGAATCTGTGCTAAGGAAAACATACCTAGGGCTGATTTTTCAAAAGCACTGATTCAGTTTTTGACCGTAAAATTGAGCCAAAATTTGGGAAACTCCAACTTGTGGTTTGTTTTGAGGTGGGGAACAAAAGGACATAAACTTCTATGTGTCCCTTAACTGGAAAAACAAAGTTGCTGCAGACAGAGAGCCAGCTGCAGATCTGTGGAGTTCCTCCTGGAGGTGTACTTCTACAAACAGAAATATGCTTTTATCAGGAAAACTTGTCGTTGAAAACACATTCGAAGGAACACTTTAGGACTGCTTCCACTGAGACTTACAGAGTGAAAACAGCAACACCACCAGTTACAAACACTGGGCAGAGTTATAGATACTTTATTAGCTTCAGAGTGATGGTCCTCCTACATAGAAACCAGCTAAATAGTTACAAAATGCTGTGCACAAGTTTGAAATAAATGTTACTCATAGTTAAGATAGCTGACATCTCGGTGCAGAGCACGAACATTCCGAAAGGCTGAGAGAAGACAAACCGTGCAGGGCTCTCCTCCAGGGCTCTGTCGTGTGAGCAGACCCCTGGGCTCCAAGGACTCATGCCTGCCCGCAGGGTCTGGGTGTCAGCAGCACGCGCTGCCAAATTTATCCCAAATTCCACGTGATGGAGTATCCTCTCTTCACACTTCCCAAAGGCAATGAGAACTGTACCAAGTTCTCAATCCAGTTGGCAGCTGTTCTCTGCATGCTACAGAAGAGAACGGATTTGGATACCAGAAACAGCATCCCACTTTATATCCACACGGAGTTTCCTAATACCACCATTATTGCTTTTTCATTGGAATTTCTATTGTCAAAAAATCCTCAGCCAGTGCTACCTCCTGCCCATCCAGCACTGCTTCTGCCTGGTTCTTCAGCTCGGTGACGTCAGTGTCTCCCTCACCTACCTGAGCAGCTGGCTTGTACCGCTGGCTGAAGTGAGTCAGAACCAACTTCTTCACCTGACACAATTTCGCAAAATGAGATGCCATTTTTGGAGTGCTGTGACCATGCTCTCTGGCCTTTTCCTCTTGGGTGTCGTCCAGCGTGGCTTCATGAACCAGCACATCTGCTTCATAGCAGAGCTTCACAGCTGCATCTCCAACCACCCCCGAGCAATCCCCCAGAATACAGATTTTTCTTCCAGGAACAGGCTCTTCTAAGACATCTGAGGGAGAAATCGTTACTCCATTTTCTAGAACAACCGCAATACCGTTCTTCAGTTTCCCATACAGAGGACCTGGCTGAACTCCTGGCAAATAAAGGCAAGAGAGTCCAAAAGTGAGTGTTAGGTTTAAAAAAATTCATGGGAGAAGAGATACACTGTATGTGGAGCTGTCTGACTGAAAAAATACAGCCTCAGTATAAGTAGTAATTGACATTTCACATAGTTCACACAAATGCAGAGCGTGTAACCTTAACAGGAGGTGCTGCTGGAGGAAAGCTGCACTCTTCATACTAAAATCAATAAAGTCATGCAAATACACTGCCATCCCTGTCTCTGAAAGCCACGTTATGCTTTTTAAACCTTAGAACCTGAGCTTGCTTGCTCTTCTCAGTAGAAGAGCCTGCAATGTTAATTGGTGTTTGTGCCACACACCAATTTCAGATTGCTGCACTGCTGTAAATGCATTGAAATGTCTTAACTAGAAAATAGAAAATTCAGTCAGGATGTACTACAGGGCGACACAGCAGCCCAGATTTGCCAGAAACCCCACAAAGGTGGGCACAAAAAGATTGCAGCTGCCTGGGAACCCAACATTGTGACATTCACTGAAAACTGGAGTCATTACTCAGCTTGAACACATGCATTTTGGCATTTAAGAAAATGAAAAAGAGGAAAAATAAAGCAGAGTAGTTACCAAGGTCTCTGAGTTTTTGCACGTTGAGTTTGCCAGTCCGTGGCTTCTCCTCCACCACAAAGCCAAAGGAGGGGATGCGGTGGAACAGGCGGAATGCTTTCACAAGCAGCTGCTCACTGTCAACCAGCAGGTAGGAGCTTTCTGCAGGATCCAGGTGGAGAATCCTCCCTTGTGCTTCCTGGGGAGGTACCTCGTCTCTGTCCAAATTAGAAAATTCTTTAAATTCTTCCGCAGGGCACTGGTCCCGTGTAGGTACAAGCTCATGGACAGTGTAGGGAAACAGAAGCTGCGAGTGGGAGAGCTCCATCGTCCTCCATAGGAAGCTTCTCAGTCCTAGTGGTCCGTAAATATCAACAGGTGGCTTGCTTGGGGCAGGGCTGCTCTGGAGGCTCAGGGTACACAGCAGGCCAGGAAGTCCAAAAAAATGGTCACCGTGGAGATGACTTATGAAAATCTTGGTTATTCTGCCTGTTGGTGAGGAGAACGGGAAAAAAAAGATAGCACAAGAAGTGAACGCTTTAACAACTCAGGAATTAATCACTTTTTGGCAAGAACTGGGAAAAAAGGATGGAGGGAAGTAAAAATAAAACCAGTTAATTCAGTTAATCAGTTGCACTTTGATGCACAACATGGAACCTGCGGGCTAATGAAACATAAGGTGGGATCTGTGTTGTTTCTAGTGTTGAAATGATGTGAAATGATCACAATTAAACAAACAATCAAAAACAACAGCATCCAGTTTTGCCTTCGAAGTTCCTTAAAAAGCAAAACCCCCACAGCTCCCCACTCCAAACAGATGAAAAATTGCACTTAAAGAGCTGAGTTTCATTTCCCATCTAAGTTTGTTTTGGATACACTATTCCAGTGCTGCATTAGTAGCTGCTAAAACTTAGCAATAAGAAGGACTGAATTCTTTGTTTTGATGCAAGAACAATTTAGTAAAAATCAGTACTTCACTCTACTTGCTTGGACATTAAATCCTGCAGCAGCTTCAGATGCTGGGGCAGCAGGAAGGAGTTTTTGTGTTTATAAGTTGGTAATTCCATCTTTAAAACTTGCTTCTGGGAGTCATGAGCTTGCCAAAGCAAGGTGTGAAGGTGTGTCTGGTTTCTAGCTCATTTGCCAGAATAAAGCTGCCATGAATACACACTGGAAACCAAAGCAAAATATCTGAACCAGGCAGGTTTACAGGCAAATACAGACAAATCCAGAGCTGTGCCAGCTTGCAGCCAGCCTCTGCTCCAGGACTGGAGCTGCAAAGCCTAAGAAATTAATTCAGAAGAGTTCAGAAGAGTTGGGATCTCCACCACAACACTGCAGCAAAGAGCAATGGAGGGCTACAGCCCAGCAGGTTCAGCAAACACCACCCATGCGCTGTGCCCGGAGATGTGCGTGTTTAGTTCTGTATTCAAAGGGTTCTGTGTGGATCTGATGGGCTGTCCCCCTTCTAGCAGCACTCACCTGCTCTCAGGTGGCTCTTCATGAGCTGTGTCTGTGTCCCCTCCCCGCAGTCGAAGAGCCAGCACTCCCCTTCCCTGCGCAGCACCAGCGCCGAGGCACCCCGTGTCGGGGAGGGGTACGCCGAGCCCGTGCCCAGGAACGTGATGTCCATCGACATGGCGAACGCCTGATGTGCCACCTAGAGAGAGACGTGAGGTCACCGGTCAGAGACATCTGTGCTGGGAAGCACTTCTGCTTTAAGGGGATGCACCCTGCATGCTTTAAATAGTTTGAGCCACCACAGTATTTATAAAGCAAGTAGAAGGCAGAGTGACTGTCGTCCAGTAACCACGCACAGGGGAAGGATTCCCCTCTTGTAAAGCCCTTTGGGGACTGCACGAGGTGAGAGCACAGACATTGGCGCTGCTTTTGCAGCCATGTCCCTGAGAGCAGTGAGCAGAGAACTCAGTGAGTTCTGCGTGGAGGACCCACGGGCACTACTGCAGCTGCAGGCTCTGCACGGGGCTCTGCGGGAGCTGGGAGGGCTGCAGGGCGCTGCCTGAGGAGCTCAGCCTCCCTGAAGGTGAACAGACACACTTCGCTCCCTTTAGATGACAATACTGAGAGGACTGACACTTCCTAAGGGGAACGCGGGGAGGGATTGTCCCGGGGCCTCACGCTGTGGTTTATACCACGCAGCTCCGGGACGGGCAGCTCCCCTCACGCACAGGATCGAAGTTTAACCACGTGTGAAATATAACATTTCTGGTTACGTGGACCCAAAGCCCACGCACTGCGGTGCCTCAGTTCCCCTCACCTCAGCCCCACCGATCCCGCGCGGGCCTACCTCCCCCGCACCGCTCCGCGCCGCCAGAGGCGGAGCCCGCGCAGCGCTGAGGCGGAGCGGCCGCCCGCGGGCGGGGCCTCGCTGCGTCACACAGGCTGTGCTTTGGGGCTGAACGGCCGTTATTCCGGGCAAACACTGAATTAAATGTGTTTTTTTTTTTTTTTTTAATGGGTATAAGTGTGCGTCTCCGCTCTGAGGGTTTAAATGAAGGCTTCACCTCACGTAACATTCGTTTTTTGTCTGTGTTAAAATATGACCGAGCTGTTCTGTTCCCCGAGGTCTCAAGGCAGGTCTTCCGCAAAGAGTTGTGAGGGGAAAATCTGAACCGTGAGGGGAAAGTCTGAATCGTGAGGGGAAAATCTGAATTGTGAGGTGAAAATCTGAGTTTTGAGGCAAAAATCTGAATTGGGATAATCTGAATCATGAGATGAAAATCTGAATTGTGAGACGAAAATCTGAATTGTGAGACGAAAATCTGAATTGTGAGGTGGGAATCGGAAGCGTTGTGTTTGCTGTCCTTCACGAGGGCCCCGCAGAGGAAGGAAAACAAAACGAAAAGTGAAGGACGGAGGTGATTGGGGTGGCTTCCTCCACGTTCTGCACAGGTCAGGCCTTGTTGCAGAAGAAAGAAAACAGAATGTGATTTAGGCAAAGGGAATGCGTTTTACTAAGAAAACAGAAAGGCAGAGTACACATTTCAATAGGATTACAGCGTATAAAGGAGGAGAAAACCCAACAGTTCACACTGAAATAGAATTCCAGTTCCAGCTGAGCAATGACCTCAGATAGGGATCTCCACAAGCACTGCAGTACGAAGTTCCCTCAGGTAAGGCGTAGAAATGCACATAAATACATGTTTTTCTTGATTTGTCTCGTGAACAACTGGCCTAAAAAGATTTGTTTTTCCCATTTTTGTTAGAAAGGAACTGCTTAAAGCATGGATGAAGCCAAGGCTGAGGTGCTCGGAGGGCAGGGGGAAGCTGTGGTGTGGAGGGCAGACACCCAGGTGAGCTGGATTCTCCTCTGTTCCTGTTACAAACATCTGTTATGAAACAGGATAGCAGCCTGCTTTCTAACAGTGCCATCTTAGAAAGTGTCCAAAAATGACAGTGGTTTCTTAAACTAAGGAACAGCACAGCCAATGCAGAACTGAAGTCCAAGCCATATTCTTACAGCCCATCAGAAAGATAACTATCTAAATGACAGAGGAGCACTGTTGAGCAAGCCCCCACTGCAACAGAACAGAACAATGTGGGTTTACTGAGTTAGCTAAACTGAAATTCTCAGCTGTAGCTGCAGAACACTGATCCCAGCTCCTGCAGCAGCATTCACTGCACGGGGCTGCTAAGGGAAACCTAACAGGAATGCCACCTTTCTCGCTTAGTGACCAGTGGAGGGGTATGACACAGGGCTGTTCTACCCCCTCCTGCAGGCTGGAAAGAGCAGAGAACACACACTGCCACAGGGCAGCTTGGGGAACAAACAGCATCACAGAACATCGCTGCTCACAGAGAACCAAAAGGTGAGTGATGAGTCCCATCTGGGTTTTAAAGGATATTTATTGTCCATTCTTTCTACATGCCAGTTGCTGGTGGGTTTGGCATATACTTCAGGAACACACACACTTTTCTAACACCTCTGAAGAAGAACACAGATACTTTGTCAAATAAGAGGACAAAAGCCAGCAGGGCTGGTTGAAGAGCCACACCACCACTCATCCTTCGGGTGTTTTAAGAACAGAATCAACTTCACTTACGTGATGTAGTGCTACAAAATCCACCCTGGTGACAGCTTTATCCCTCTGTGTGCTGCATAAACATTTTCATCTATGGATAAAGATTGGTAAAGGGTTTTGAATAAGCCAGCAAGTACAAAAAAAATCAGTACAGGCAGAAAGTGAAAAGGGACACTGTGGTTCCTTCCTGAGCAGCAAGATTAGAAGTTGTAATAAATGAGAAGATTCACAAGATTTGAAGAATTCACAAAGCTGAAGAAGAATATGTGTGTTTTATTAAAAATAAATCTGAGATGAAAGGGAAGAGTGAAACATACAACTTTGTGAACTGACACTGCCTGTTGCTGCTAGAAAAAGAATGGCTGTCCGTGAAAGGTAAAATTCTGCAGTGTCTGTATGGCAAGTTACAGACGACTCAGAACCCAATTAAACAATGTCCATGGGTGAAGCCTCGCTACTGCAGCTGGGACAGATGAGGGAGCAGCAGTCAGCTGCAGAGCTCTGAGACATCTGCAGCCACATCAGGGCACAACTGCACTTTAACTGGAGCCTCAGAGTCAGGTAAAATATTTTTTTCCTCACTTGGATGGTGGGATTTATAGAAAAACAATGCAGAGACACTAGGTACCCTGAAAATCCCACTGCCAACCAGTTCCAAATTAAAGACAGCAGAGGGAGCCCATGCCAGGGAGGGAAGGACTGCACTGCACACAACACAAACCTTCCCTGTCCTGAGGCCTCTCCTGCCCAAAGCCAGCCTCCCGCTGTGAGCAGGCAATGCCGTTTTCCCAAGCACCAGATTTTTCTGAATACCACCAAAGCCCACTGCTGCCGAACCGCAGCTGCACCTCTTCCCTGAAAAAAAAATCTCAGACTGAGCAGGTGGATGTAGAACTTTATTTTGTAAGACAAAGTTGTATTTCCAAATGGACGGCCCTGCCTCTGGGGTCAGGCTCAGCCAGGACACGAGATCAGTGCATAGGATACGTTTATTACTCTTCTGCCTAATTAGTCTGTTGTCAGAAGGAGTGAGGAAGTGTGCGTTGCCATGGATTTTAACCCACTGATGCAGAACTCCACTGACACACCAAAACCAGCCGCAGCAAGAGTTGAATCTCCAGAAGGTAAAAATAATTTGTACACTAAATATAGAATCTTTTTGTAAGATCACAAATTTAAATACACTAAAAACAGGCATAGCAAAAATAGATGAAAAAAACATTCTTTGTAAAAACATGTGTGTATGTGTTGGTCTTTTTTTGTCTATACACTTAAAAGTTGCAAACCACACAACTTGGCCATGTGGCTCTTAGATCCCCACGAAAAAGCATTTTACCACAGTTGGAACATGCAGTCTTTCCCCCACATCACTGCTTTCTGTGTTTAGATAATCAGTCTTCTTCCCTCACTTAGGCAAAGCCTTCCAAAAGTTTCTGTTCTTTTTCTCTACTATATCTAATTTAAAATCAGTAAGCAACGGAGAACATCTCTAAAGAGTATTTTCCCTGTTCTACTTTGGGCCTGTTTTGCACACTTCTGTGGAGACTTTGTTCCGTTACAAATGAGGCTATGAGATGTGCTCGCCTGATGAGCAAGCTTCGCTTCATCTCCTGGATCCCACCTCCATGTGCCAGCGTAATCCTTTCACATCTACTCTTATTTGGCCCGTGCAACCTCTTCACATCCCTTCTTTTTGTACTTTCCTGCCTTCATGTAGCAAATTCTGGGAGACCACTGATATGAAGAGGAGTGCACGCTGTGCTATCAGGATCAGATGTGCAGTGATACTGCAAGGAAAAGGTGGCAACAACTCACCTAGCATTTCTGGTGTCATACAACAAAAGTGACAAACCTGTAACCAGAGCAAGGAAGATGGAGTGATCAACTTCCAACCTGTAAGCATTGGGTCTTTCAAGTCTTGTATCCACTGTGCACAAACTGAGCATAATGCAGTGGGACCACAGGAAGTGCTCAGTCAGAATTCCATCAGCGTGCATGTCAGCAGCTGCCTGTAATGCCTCCTGGTTTGGCTGCAGCAGCTGTGGGCTTTGTTCAACGTGGCACATGGGTCCCCCTCAGTTACTGAGTCAACGTCATAAATCATACACAAGTCCTCTTGAGAAAACAGGGGTTTTTAAGGGGGAAAGCCATTCAGCTTACAAAAAGAGAACTTGGAAAAAAGAAACAAGTGAAATAAATCCTTTGGTACATCACCTTGGAGTCCACTGCAGAAAATCTCCCTGCAAAGTCTCTGAAAGATTTCTGTAGATCACTTCAGATTCTGCCTTTATGTTATATAATCTGTTGGACAACAGCACAGCTTTGGTTTTCTGAAGCTATAAGTGGTTAATATTGTTTGCCCCTCAAAGCACATTCAGAGCAACAGAGCAGCCAATGCCTCAGGGAGGTCTGGGCAGAGGCATCTTCAAACATCAGGCAGAACAAAAAGCCAATCAGACCATTAAAACTTGTCTTAAGCTNTTTTTTTTTTTTTGATGAATTCTCTCTGATCATGTCACAAATAATGCAGCGTGACAACACTGGGACAATGAGAAGACTGATTATTAACAGCAGAAATAAATCATTTGGAAACCAGCAGTGATGAGAGAGCTGTAGTTCATCAGCGTACACATGTAGCTCAAACATGAATTGAATTCTTTAGTGTGGGCTCTACACAGAAACAGATGTCATTATTTAAATTAATTTTGCAGAGCTCTCTCATTCCTGTAATGGATGCCATCATCCATACTACATATCAGATACCTGAGAGAGTGGACAGGAATCTACATCGAGTGAAAAACGTGAGAGAAGGGCAAGAAGACAACAAAATAAATTACAGGACTCAAAGATCATGATTGAAATTGGTCTGAAAAAGGGATCCCTGCAGAGAAGAAGCTGCTGCCTGAGGAGCGACCTGCTGGCCTTCAGTGCACCTTAGACTCGGGCCACTCGTACACGTCTGGCATGAAGGACTCATACTCGTAGCTCCACACTTTCGAGCGGATATAGTGGTTCTTGTCTGCAGGCTCGGGGTAGTGGAAAGCCATGCTGTTGGCGTACAGAAATTCCATCACCTGCAAAGTGTAACCACCACACAGTTTGTGCCTTTTGCTACACTCACAGCACTCACACCTCCGCTGCAGAACGTTTAGGACTCAAGCTGAATGAAAACAAACACTAAAGTCTTTTTTTACAACTCCCAAATGCCTTAGCAGGGATCAGCAAGCTAAATTTCAGAAATGAAAGGAGCACAATGTTGGCACATCACCACTGCCAAACCGAAGCATCCAACAAACCCAAGAGTTTTGTGCGTCTCTTAGAAAACACACACAAAGGTTTGGGGTTTTTTTTGTGCCCAGTACTTAATGTCCAAGGCTCCTACTTAATGTACACATAGAACACTTCCAGTGTTGTCCGTTTTTATGTTCCACACTCACCTTGATAGCAATATAAATAGAAACTTCCCTGATATTAGACAGTGGGGGGTAAAGCCTTCCTTGTGCGAGCTCTTCATCTGTCAACTGCTCTGCCAATGCCTGCATTAGAAAATGAAACAAGTTATTGTCCACTGCATCCCAAATGGGATCCATAACATCCTACAGTTTTTTTTTTTTGTTTTTTTTTTTACTTAGAGAAACAAGTTGCCATGTTGTTACTACTCTGGTAACACTGGAGTAAGGCAATCCAAAAGTTCTTGAAGGTCAATGATACAATCTATGCTTGTAAACATTTAGCAAAGGAATGTTCTGGAAGCTCCAGCGCTGCCCACATTGGGCCAGTTCATTCTGCTGCGCTCCTGCTGCAGAGCAGAGAAGCAAAGCTCTTCTGGAAGCAAACACTGGAAGCAAGAGTGGAGCAGGAGGAGGACACAAGCCTGCTGCCAGCCCTGCGAGGCTGGGAGGCCTCTGACAGAGATTGACTGCTTAGGTGCTCTTTTTTTTTTTGTCCAGTGGGGGAGGGATAAAACAAACAGAAAGCAAAGAGAAAAGCATGGAGTTTCAGCGAGATCTGAGCACAGCCTACTCTGCTCCCACACTTACCTTAGCAGCTTCGAGGAAAACCTTATCACTAATGTGTCGAACGCTGCTGAGGATCACAGCCAGAGCCACGCCTGCAATGAAATCATTGCCAATTAGGGCCACGTCATTTTAAAACATGCAGCCTGAGAAACTGCAGGCTGTCTAGAATGTTATTTTTCAGTCTTCCCACAGCTTTCTAGACACGTTCACAGAACTACTGCTGTGTGTGCTAGTCATGTACCCCAACGGGTGGCTTTGGCAGGGGAAAGAAAGGGATAAAAAGAGGAAAAATATCTCTAATTCTTCTTTTGTCCCCTTACTTGTGCAGATACAACTCCAAGAGGCCGTGCTGACACTTGTTTTCTCCTCCCCACGCTACACAAGGAGAAGAACCCAGAGAGCAGCAGCTCTCCAAGCCTTTAATACCACCTCTTTGCTTTCTTAGAAATACCCAGCTGAGTGAACTCATTGTGTGCACATCATGTGTGTAACTGATACACATCCTTAACTCATTTTCCTTCCTTCATTCTTCTAAGCTCTCATTTTAGATGCTGTTAACAGCTCTTCATGCTGCTTCACTCACTGTGCCCAGCGCAGCAAGGGAATCCAGGAAGAGATGCTGACAGCCCAGTCCTAGAGAGCAGAATATATCACTGCTTACCTGGAAAAATGTAAGCGTTGTTTCCTTGGCCTGGTTTGAAGGTTCTCCCATCTTTCAATGTCACCAAGTCGAAAGGACTGCCACTGGCAAACAAGCAGCGTCCCTGTGAAACAGAGGGGAACACAGCTTTGGCCAGGCAGCTCCTCAAGAGGCAGAGGCACGGGGAAATACAGGGAACTGTAATTCCTAATTATCATCAGGAACACAGGGTCACGAGGCTTGCAGCTCCAAGGCAGCTCCAGGGCTGTCAGAAAGCATGCAACCAAAGCAAAAAGGCAAACAGCATTTTTTTTTTTTTGGAAGATATCCATTTGCTTTACCATTCACTGTTCCTAAAGACAGCAGAAGTATGGACACACAAAATGAAAGGTGTGCTGGCCATTGGGTTATTTAGCAGGAACCATGGCTGTGAACAGGGACACGCAACAGGGACTGCACAGAGGGAGCAGAGTAATGGCCACTTCCAAAAGAAGACTGAAATAGCAGCACAGTAACAAAAGGTCACTGAATGATGGCCAGGAGGGCAGGGGAAGGGCTGCCACATCATACACTGAAAGCTGAGAGCTCTGGGAGGAGGGAACAATGCAGCTTGCTGAACCTTCCTTTGGAAAGGACCTGAATCAGTGTGAAATATCAAAACAAATCCAAACTGCTGAGGGTGAAATATACCCTCCTTGGCAGTAAAACCCCTGTCAGTGAAAGTCTCGGCTTTATTTTGAATAATGGAATTAATAACATTACTTTAAAATATTTAAGGCCTCCCAGGACGACTATATTTGGGAACAAATGATCCAAGAAGCTAAGGGCTGAGGACATCATTTGAGTGTTAGGATACCCATAGTGCCATCTAGTGGGAAAATAATAAGGAATAAAAGGTGAGCAATGATATCCTCATTTCCTTAGGGACTTCCTAGTTCAGTGCAAGACTTCTCTGATTCTCTCCTAGTGTTGGAGCATCTCCTGTGGCCACCAGAGATGCCAGCAGTTTTTACACACAGGTAAGCTCAAGGCTTGGCTCTACTGCTATCACTTGTTTACTTTCAGTCTAACACATTGGAGCTGAATTGTATGCATTGAAACACCACCCAAACTCACTCTTCTGGCTAACAAAACCTCTCAGAGAGGTTCGGCAATCTTCATTTAAACGTGTTGTCTTTGACTGTCAACAGCTAAGCGCTGAGTTGTGTCCAGAGGCTGACAGTTCTGGCTAAGGTTCACTCTCGACCTGCACATCTCTGCAGCAACGGTTCCTCTCCAAGCTGATCAGCCCAGAAGAGAATCCAGGCTGGATGGAAAAGTTCTGCAGTTCTTCCCTTCCCTCTGTGAGGCCAACACCACTGAGACTGTAATGCTGGGAACTCAACCATGCCAACAGTGGAAGGCAGAAGTTCATATTTATGCATCAAGATGCAAACAAAGTTCTCCACCCGTTCATTTTTACATGGGTGAGTCACTTGGTTTGGGACTGTGTTTAAAAGAAAAAAGCTTTTCCAAAGCCCCACCCTGAAACCTGCAGGCAGGCCCTGGACCAGGAAGAGGTCACACAAAGCTGGAGGTGAAGGTCTGAAAGGGAACCCTGACCTTCAGCCACCAGAAAAACAACTGAGTGCAGGGCTGAATGCCTGGGCTGATGCAAGGGCAGGAGTTGCTGGAAGGGTTTTATTCACAGCGTGGCAGCCACAGCATTTTAAAGGTTGCTCCTCATCTCTACTATGATATTAACATGCTTCTTTAAAAACAAAAATAACTGAAGAGCATGGTGGGCAACAGTGAATTGGGGTTAAGTTATGAAAAAAAGTTATGAAGCAGTACCTAATGGTAACTTAAAAAAAATAAGAAAGTCATAATAGGATTTGGCCTGTTTTTAAACTTTGCAGAATGTCTAAACTTTGCAGAATGTCATTCCTTAAAATGCAAGTTTTCTTTTCAAACAGAGTCCATTTGCTTTTGCCACAAGACAAGAAAGAGCTGTATTACTGCACTGGTACTGCAGGTAACAGCATCACAGCATGAGCTGCTGCATTCCCACAGCGAGCAAACACTTCCATTACTCAGTCAGCATTCCAAACACACGTGCCTCTGTTAGGGTGTATGCTTCCTCTGCTGTGCACTCAGCCTTGGCTGTAGGGTTGCTCAGTGCAAATATGATGGGTCGCTCGTTGATGGAGCCCATTGCTCGGATCACATCCGGGGAGAAGAGCCGCCCAGCTCCTGCAACTCCTGCAGGAAGGGAAATACACAGAAACAGATCAACATTGGGCTGCCTATTTTTCATGCTTTTTTCAGTATTGATCCCTGTGAGGAACACTTCTCACTGCCCTGGGTGAAGCAGCGGGAACTGCAGGCTTGATTCATCCTCACTGGGTGTTAGCGGGGCAACGTGCAGTGGCCTGGTACTGGTGTTTCTGTCCGTGCCCAAACACTCGGGTACAAATAAATACAACCAGCATGCATTTGTGTATCAGCTGCAAACTTGGAGTTTGTAGCCAAAACTCTTCCAATTTTCCAAATGAATTGAGAGCAGAGGAGATCACAGAGTTGTATCAAGAAATACTTGTTATCTCACAACCCCTAAGGACAGCCAGTTATAAACCAGTACCTTACAGACATCAGTGACCTCCCAGATATCAGTGACCTGCAGTAAGGAGCAGCTCCTTAAGCCATGCTGCAGGCAGGCTCTGGCTAGAGAAGCTGACTGGGGGAAAGACAAAGGTCAAAAAAAAAAAATTGACTCAAGTTGGAGGACTCTTGCTCAGCAGAGAACGCAGTATTCCTGGCTGTTCTCTCCCTTTCTGCTGCTGCAGGGAATGTGCCCAGCAAAAAGCGTGGCATTGTGTCTTCCTGGCTCAGTGCCCTTCACCACAGTTTGAGTTCACCGTGGCCCAGCAGTCCCTGAGAACAGGCTCAGAGCTGTTCTGCAAGGTCAGGCTCCAGCTGGGCAGGGACTGCAGGGAGCAGACAACAGAAGCACAGGATGCGGGAGCACCACAGCTGCAGGGAAGGATGCACCAGGAAATAACCTGCAGCTCACTATTTTCAAGTAAAAAACAAACCTCACTTTTCCATCTTACTTCCAGCAGTGGAAAGGCACTGTCACCACCCTCCTGGGGGCCAGGTTAACAAAAGTGAATGTGTCAGATAACCAAGCCACAGAAACACAGCAAACAACCCCAAGTACCAATGATAGCCGAGGGCCGAAGCACATTCACTGCCTCTACAAACGTCTTCGGGATCTGCTCTGGAGCCTGGTGCGTAAACGGTTCTTGGTTGGAATCCACCTTCTCCTCTCGGCCCTACAGAGAAGAGTTGATTCTGTTTGTGAGAAGGACAGAAGCAGCGTTGGTCACATCTACAAGGATCCTTCAAGGCCTGGCGCAGCCCTACCTGAACCAGCAGTCCGTACTTGTCAAACATCCATATCCTCCCGTAGGCTTCCTCCACAGAAACACCACTTTCCAACATGGCCATAACGATGAGGTTCGCAATTCCCAGAGCAGCCTTGGGGGTAAAAGGACTTCGATTTTTAATGAGCCACAGAAGGGTTTTGTCATCACAAACACAGCTCTGCTCAACATCCCCGCAACAATAATTAATGAGGTCAGCTCTGAAACACGAGCAGTGTTTACTCAGATGGGTGCAGACTTGGGGCATCTGCTGCATCACTTCTTCAAGCAAAACCCAGAAGAGATGACTGTTCACTGCCCACAATCAGGCCAGTTAAGCAGCCACAATAAAGCAGCTCAGCTGGACGCTGAGAACAAGGTGCTGCAATCCTCCTGCCAAGAAACCAAAGCCAAGTGCTTTGTGCCTAACTGCTTCCTGAGGCTCTCTCTGTGCCTGTGCTGAATGCCACAAAGCAGAAAGAGGGCAGGAAGATACTGGCACTGCTTCCCTTCATGCCCCTCCTCCTGGCTTGGTGCATGCTGCTGGCAGCAGCCTGGCAGGTGGAGGGACGTGCAGAGCAGGCTCCATGCAGAGGCAGCATAACATCAGCCAATTACTGCAATCAGCACTTGGCCCAGCAGGAGGAATTTCCTGCTAATTAAGTTATTTTGTCAGCACCACAGAAGCAATTCTGCTGATAGATCGAGAAGCATGGTGCTGGTGCTAACACTGCTGTGCCAGGATCCAACAAGTGGCTGCTGCAAACGGCCCCTGGTTTAACTTCCCAAGGAAACCACTGCGTGCTCCTCTCCAGTGCCATAAAGAGTAACAGATGCTTTTCCTCCCTTTCTTACTAAATAGTCATTTTATGGTAAATCCCCCCTTGTTCACATACAGCTCCCTGCTGCTTTTATAATTCCATGTGAGAAAGTGACAGACTGAGCCCTGGCAAACAGTAAACCACCTTCCAATGCCATTTTTTTAAGTAAGTCCTCCCTCCTGGTGATGTAGTTCAGCCGAGTTCTGCAGTGCAATTCAAAGACTGTGAATGCCCACAGATCCTACAGAACCAGGAAGTATAACAGTCTGATCTCTCCTTGCTCTAGAGACCTTAGGAGAACTCACCTCTCCTGCCCCAAGGAACAGCACTTTCTGCTCTGCAATGGGTTTCCCCGTGGCTTTCTGTGCTGCCAGCAGCCCCGCTAAGGCCACCGAAGCTGTTCCTGCAAGAGCAGCACACATCTGAGGAGAGCTGCACACATCTACGTGGCAGATGTTGGTTTTAGGCAAGGTTTTGCTTGTACAAGGAACACAAACAAACAGGATACCTTGAATATCATCGTTGAAGGTGCAGTACTTCTCTCTGTATTTTCTCAAAAACCGAAAAGCATTGTGGTTTCCAAAGTCTTCAAACTGGATCAGCGTGTTCTGGCCATACCTACAGAACACGATAAGTATTTCTAGCACTAGGCACACCAAGAAATAAGATCATTTAAAAAAAAAATCCTGCACATAATTATCTCAGGACAAACGATGTCCTCGAAACAGCTCCAGCTCTGTTCTGTGGCTGTTTCACAGATAACTGCAATCAGCACATTCCAGGTCCCAGAGCAAAACCACTCCAGAGGCAGAAACATAAACACATCTCCTGGCTCCTAATCTTATCTTATCTAGAGTCCTAAAGGACTGTGTGTCATGGAGCTTCCTTGCCAGCAGCTCTGGCCACAAACCTGTGTGGAATTCTCAAAGCCATACCTGTCTGTGATGGCCTCCATGAACTCATCAATGAGGTCATCATAGCGCTGCGAGCGGTCCCTCTTCTGGTACAGGCCCATATAGAATGGATCTTTTAAGAGTGTCTGAAAAAGAATTGATCAAAGATGAATCCCTTCCTCCATATACACTTCCCAGCGCTTACAGCAACACATTGCACACCATTCTCAGAGATACTGCATTGATACGGCCACTGTAACTGCCTCCAGTCTGTATCAACGCTCAGTGATTCCAGCTGGCACTTGGTGATGGTTGTTTTAAAAATGGAACAAAGCAATGCTGTGACCAATGAACTGCTTTAAGAAATCTGATCCACATTTCCAGCCTTTTCAAGGCAGTTCAACTCCCATCTACGTTACAGTGCTCCAGCATTCAAACTGCTTCCCAGCACATTACTGCACTGTCAAACCAACTGGAGCTTCCCAATGGCAGATGTATAACTGCACGGTGAATTCTGAATCACTGACCCCTGCACAGAGTATTTAGTTTTATCTCAATGTGCTCAAATAAAAATCTCCTCTTATAGTATTGAATACTTTTAATCAGATTCTTTTCAGAGGGATAACTTATGGCAAAGTTCTGTCACACTCACTGTATTATCAGTTCCAACATCGATGCACACAGGCAAGCATTTATGTGGATGGATTCCTGCACAGGCTGTATACAAGCACAGTTTTCCTACTGGAATTCCCATCCCATACACACCTAGGTCTCCAAGACCCAATATCCTTTCTCCATCAGTGACAACAACAGCCTGAAAACAAAAGCAGGTGAAGTTGTATATGATTAGTGACATTCAGAAACTTTAGAGTGACACCAACATTTTTTCCAGGCCAAAAGTCTGGAAAGTTTTGTACAAAGAACATCTTGCAAGGAATTCTTTTTACCTGAAGAACTAATGCTTCATGTTAGACTCTGCTGTGCTCCTTTTTGTTTGCTGAAAGCTGCAGCCCACATCCCTGAGAGCTAACTGGGAAGGCCCCGAGCTGTTGTGCTAACAGCAGCCTGGAACTGGGGTTTATGGCTTCCACCCCTAAATCCAGACACCAAAAAGTTGGGATAAGTATCATCCACCTCATCTCCCTTTGTGGCTCTCGATCGTGCTGGGTCATACAGCATTTCATGGCAAAACCTGGGCTTCCAGACTACCTCTTCTGTGTCCTAACCTGAGGACAGAATCACCTCTCTCACTGCTCTGTAACATAACGAGACCCAGAGGAGCATCCTCCAACCCCTCCTCAAAAGGACTGAGATGAAATAACAATCAGAAATAAGAATTACACGGTGGCAGTACCTTAACGTCGTTCTCTGGCCAGTTATTCACAATGGACCTTATATGGCCTCTGTCTGAGATAGAAATAAATAATCCTCTGAAAGAAGAAAAGGAGAAGTATTTTATAGATTGCCAGTAGAAATTTCACTTTGTAAAGCTGCATTTTGAACAGGAAAGACTTCTTGAAATTGAAATGCAGCTGAATCCAAAGGAAAATGAAATAAAACATACCCAAACCTCAGGCAAGTACATAGAAATCAGTAACAAAATGCAGCAGCAATATCTATCTCTTGTTCTTACTTTGGTCTCCTGAAGATGTGTCCATACTGGGAACAGGCCAGCCCCACTGTTGGGGTGTACACAATTGGCATTAACCTCTCAATGTCATCTTGTAACACCCTGTAGAATAGTTTTTCATTTCTCTCTTGGATTCCCATGATGTAGATATACCTGAAACCAAGCAAAAGAAAAAAATATATTTTTTTTATGTTTATGCTGATTTAAGACAATGTGGAAAACACCAAAGCAAAACCCAAACTTGCTTCATATTATTACTTCATAAAATTCCTTTTTCTTCAAAGCTTTTTCTTCAAAGTTCAAGCTGGGTTTTAAGCATCAAACAAAATTTGGGAAAGAGAGAGCAGCAGTACTAACAAGCTGAAATAAAAATACTGCGTGTGACATTCATAATCATTCTGGCTGAACAAACATTACGAGTCACCGATGTGCAGAATCACAGAATGGTTTGAGTTGGAAGGGACCTTAAAGATCCCCTGACAATCCCCTGTTTTTCAGCAATTTCCCTGTTCTTGCACAACAACACAAGGCTGGGGGGTGCTCACTTTTCCAAGGGGTCGGTCATCTTTGCCATGTTCTTATGGAAGCGTAAGGCCTGGATGTCCTGTGTCTCTATTTTAGGAGGTAGAAGTCCTTGCAGCCCAAGCATCTGTCGTTCAAGTAATGTGAAGGCCATGCCCTGAAAGCAAGAAAGAGGTGAGAAACACTTAGCAGCTTTTTCTCCAGCACTTCTATTGGTCAGGGATTTGGATTTGGCATTTCTGACTATCCACTTCCGGGACAAACGCTCAAGATACCCCAAATGTCATCAGACCAGGGTCTCTTTGGAGGAAAAAGCAATCTCAGTCTACTTTACAGGCAGGAAAAGGAAGCAGAGGGTCTCTGCTCTGATCTGTGTCTCTGCTGGGGTTCTCCTCGTCCTGGGGAGGTGTCTCCTCTGAGCACGGTTCCTGCACTGTTCCCAGTCCTCATATGCACTCCCCAGATCTCATCTTCCTCTGTGAGGCTGGAGAACAACTGACAGATTCCCCTGCAGATGCGCTGAGAAGTGAAGTGACAGCTCATTCTTGAACTGTGTCCCAGGAGCAGGAGGTTGGCCAGGAGCACGTGGCTCGCCCAGTTGGGGCCCTATAGCCACAATGACATTTAGATCAAAGAGCTTTCTCTGCACTGCTCCACTGCTGTACTTCTCTGCTTAGTTTCAGTCACCCAGCCAGGCCCCAAAAGCTCCTGAAGAGCCCTAACGCTTCTGTTGAGATCACACTGCAACCCGAACCCTTTGTTTTTCCTTAGGGCTAGATCTATCTCTGCATCTCCAACTGTAACTGTCTGCAACCAGACAGCCTCACTGGTAGAAAACTCAGTTTCAGATGGGTTCAATCACAAAAACATCCCACCAGTTCCATTCTCTTCTGCTTCAAGGTGGATACAGAGTTTCATTTCTTATCATCTAAATGGTACTTTATCAACAGCATTCAATAGAAGTGGCATTCACTCAGCACGCTGCCCACTGCGAGCAGGTAGTGGTGGAGACAGACAGACTTCTCCATAGGGCAAACAATTCCTGGGCATCATTGGGCAAAACCTCAACTGATCCGAGCCGAGGCTGGCAGCAAGCCTGGCACAACGTGGCAGCCCCATTTCCTGCAACTGTTGACCTCAGTACAATTCTGCCTCTTCCAAAAGAATAAGGATAAATTTTCCTCATTTTGGTTTATCCAGCTGGGCCGATTCAGTAGATTAAATCTTGTAATTTCACTCCAAATTTCTTCTGCAAACACAAAAATCACAAGATTTAATGAAATATTTTCCCACTTTAGAATAAAACCCATAAATGAAGATTAGAATATATCTAAGAGATCCACCTCTGTAGATGTTTGAATGGGCTTTCAAAGGTGTTTGTGTAAAGCACGTACATGAACAAAAACCTCCAGTTTGAAGACTCTGTTTAGTTGTAATTTGGTTTACTTTAATGGTTTGTAACCAGTAATTAATGGTTATATAATTAAAATAAATCATTTTTTGTATCTTCTCTTTGTTTATTTAAATCACGTTTAATATTGGTTGTTTTGACAAGGAGGAAAAAAGAACAAAAAGCTTGAAAATATTTTGCAGAAGATCCTTGGAAATACTTTTATTTGCGAAGTGTTTAACCCCAAAATAGATCACTGCTTTATCAACAGATTGATTCTCACTGGCAGAGCAATACAGGAAGCTGAGAGACTGAAATGTCCTTAGCTCTGTGCAACACTGCCCGGTCACAAGGATAAACAATAGGTGTGTGATCAGCTTTTTTTTTTGTCTAGAGCCAAAACAGCCTCACACTGACACCTCTGGGGGTGCAGCAGGCACTGCAGACTGGTGATGGGAAGAACCAAACCCCCACGCAGCGAGCAACAAGCCAGGAGGAGCAGGGCCGGATGCCAGTGCTTTGCTGCGTTGCAAAGCATCTGCTTCAGTTTCACTTCTCCCTCCTTCACGAGAGAAGCTGCAAGATTCCCTGGGAACAGAAACATGCCTGAAAGTGCACCACGAAACCACACAACCCAGCTGCCTTCCCCTTTTCCCTGACCTGCCTCCAGAGTTCATCCCCAGCAGCAGTTTGTATCCTTTCCAAACAAGCACTTCTCAGCACAACCCATCCTTGCGGGACAAGTAGTTTAGGATAGGGAGCTGAGTGCAGCTGGGAAACCAGCTGCAGTGCACTACAAAAATAAAAACAATGCCAAGAGAGTTGGGACATGAAGGAGTAAAGCAAAAAGGGTTCCTCTGTTTTCATGAGATGCACAAACACTGCTCAGTGAGGTCACTGAGGTCACCAGTGAAAGCTCTGACTCTAAACCAGCACAAATCTCTGCTGGGTAAAACCTCCATCCTCCCACCAAACCTGGGAGCCCCTTAAAATGAAATCTGCCTGACACCCAGCATTGCCTTACCACTGGGAGGTGCCTTTCATTTCCCTGCACAGCAAAAGCAGTGAGTTGGGGCCTTCCTAACACCACAAATCTCTCAGGTTCAGGCTGAGCAGAGCAGCCAGCAGTCTGCATTCAGTCTTCATTCAGCCCACCTGAGGAATCTGAACACCATCAGCCTGCATGCAGAAATGCAATCCTCGTTCTAAGCAGAACACGAGGTCAGCGCAGAGCAGCACTTGCTCTTCCCATTTATGACATTGATCCAGGACCATGGGCTGCTGCTCGTTTTGCATTTCGGATTGCAGTTTGCTCCCTGTCCAGCAGCCAGGTGCCAGGAGCTGCAGTGAATTTACCAACCTCTTCCCATTTGACAGAAAAAGCAATCACCTCCCAGCGAACCTGGAGGCACCTGCAGCCCTGGGCATCTTCCTGAAGACGCTCCAAATCCCAGCACCTGCCCACATGCCACATTCCCACTGGCTTAGCTAGAGTTCAAGGCCTAAACGCTGCCATGATTCCAGCTTAATCACAGGGATCCCTTCTGGCTCCTTCTGACCCCCAGTGCAAGGTGTCCTCTCTCTGCTGTGCATGACTTTCACTGGGATGAGCTCCCTCAATCCTCTTTGCAGCTCGGGGAAAGCAGTGTTCTTGTTGGATGGAGCACATCGAGGGAAGCCAGCACGCTGCAAAGACCACAGGTGAAAGAACACAGAGACAAACATACTGCAACAAAACCATCATGCTGCCACGGACAACAATAAAAACGAAGGCAGGGAAACAAAGTGTTGAGAGTTACTTTAGGTGAAGTGTGCCTTTAATCCACAATCGGCCTGGCACGGCAACCTCCCTCTGGCCTCAACAACTGGGCTCTGCCACAAGCAGCAAATGACAACGCTATAAATACCAGCACACAGATTCCAGCTGCCACTCAGCATGAAGGTGAAGGGAAGACCTGAAACTTGCACGCAGGTTTTATAGCTGAGCAGGGAGCAGTGCTGAGAGCCTTTTCACACAGAGAATGTGAGTGGGGATCATTCTCCCCAGCTGCAAAGGCTTGCAGCACACAGACAGGAGAGGACACTTCTGTAGGTACTGAGGAACGACACAGCTTATCACAAACAACCCATGCAAAGCCTCTTTGTGAAAGAGGTCAGCACAGAACGTATCCCAATGTGCCAGTGTAGTGCTGTCCTACTTCACAGGAAGACTTCATCAAAGGTTTTCATGTAATTTCCAATTACTGCCATAACGTATCCAGCAGTGTGTCAAACTCGGAAGGGGCATCACAAACATTTCCAAAATTAAGTCTGTTTCACACTGGACTGTGGGCTTCTCCTTAATCCTGCTTCCTGTGGCTAAGTCACAACGTTCACTGCTGCACAATGTGTCTCAGGGTCAATTAATGAGTTCACTCCTGTGAATACAAGGTGTGTTTGCTCTCTCAGCCAGACGCCATGCTTGCCTGCATGAATGAGAACAGCACAGAAGATGTAAATCTTGGATTTCTTTCTACTTTCTTTCCTCCTCCCACCTGTAGGCCCAGGGCTCAACAGTCCCCTGCAGAACAGCTGACCCCAGGGAAACGAGGCGCAGTGCCACCCACACCTGTGGCACTTTCACCTCCTGTTCACATGAGAGATAAAAGCTGGTTACAGGTTAAACAGTTCTCACCACACCTGAGCGTGCAGATCTCAAGGAAGCTGATCACACTGCCAACACAGAGCTGTGCAGCTCTGTGCAGCAATGCCTCCGGCTCCAAATCAGCTGCCAGGACACAAAGGTGCTGCTGGGACAGCTGGGCTGCGTGGTGCATGTGTATATGTGCATGTGCTGTAAGCACAGCTGCTAGGAAAGCTTCCTGCCCTCCAGGATTGTTCTGAGCACTGACCAGAAGCTGTTGGCACCGGGACATTCCCACTGCAGCCCATCCCCACATCCTGTTCATCCTGCTTTTTCCAGCAGACAGAACACCCTGGCTGCTCAAAGTGCCACATTCTAAAATATTTTCAAAGAGAAAGGAACATGTCAGCAGGGTGAGAGCAGGGAGGGGAAGGGAACCTCTGCTTTTAGATCTTGGAGTTCACACAGCCCTCCTCACTTTCTCCTGTCCCACCTCACTGACTTTGTTCAGCTATCTTCAGCTTCATTTTGTTGTCTTTGTTGGCTTTTGTTGGTTTTCTTTTCCTATTCTGTATGGGAAAGGTCCTGTTTGGTTATTTGCCAGAAGTCAGAGGTCACACACATCTCTGATAAGAGCTGGCTCTTTACACAAATGCAATCCACCCCAGTTGAAGCAAGGCACTCGGAAGGCACACGTGCAGATAATTTTGGCTGGGAAGTCATGGAACAAGCACAGGTAAGATGCAATCAGTAGTACAGCCAAATACAAGGCAGGAGAGGATGTGCACTTCGGCAGCTTATCAGAAGTTGCTTCTGGATTAATCAAATTGCCATCATGACACCACAGGTGAATTCTTCTTTTTCCTCGTTTTAAGATGTCATGTACTGCCATGTGTGTGTGTCCTGGCACAGACACAAATGTGTGCACACTGCAATGTCCTAAAGACATTTGCTGAGGCTAAAAATGCTGTGGCTTTGTCAGCACAGAAGAACAATATTAAAGAATTTAATAACCAAACAGCGCTGAGGAACAGAAAAATAGAAACAGGGTAATGGAATCAATTGCACAAAGAACAGGAATTGATGCCACGAGGTGGAAAAAGCAGCACCTGATAACTAAGACGCAGAGAGTGGCACATTATGCAGTCACAAATAATCCAAACTCACAAATAATGTTAAGGGCCACATATTTATAGCAAAGATGCACTGATGCCACTCTCCGTGGCAGAATGGGCACTGCCATGGTCAGGGATCCTCTGCTCATCCATCAGCTGTTCTGCCCCGGCCCAGCAGAAAGAGTGGCCCTGAAGCCAATTCACTGTAATCTGAGCCCCTGGCACTGAGCAGCGATCCAACATCGTGGAGGACTGGAAACACACGTGGGTGCCAGGGATGCGGTTACAGCACGTCCTGCAATTGTCTGCCTGCAGCACCAAGGGCACTCTGACACAGCTCCTGGCCCTTCCCGAGCTGCTCTGACAACAAGCACTTGGGGACTGAGAGATGGAAGCGTGAAACACTTGGTGTGCAGCGTGCACCTGAAGGAGAGGTGATGATGGGGAAGGGATGAAGGAAAGAAGTGGTAAATTAAAAATACCTCTAATAGCGAAGTGCAGGAGCACACTGAGCTATGCAAAGGGAAGGGGTCACTGTCTGTTAGTGAAACTGGCACCTAGCAGTCCTTGTTGGCGCCTTGTGAACTGAGTGTTCTACAGGCTTGATAAGGGCTGTACAAATGAACACTAAGCTATAGAATGCTGATCTCAGCACGCTGCCAACAAGAGATAAAGGCCATATCTGTGCCTGGGTGCATGATCTTTATCAGTACCGAGAGCAAGGAGAGTACAAAGGGTGAAGTTATTGAGATATTTTGTCTATTACTTATTTGCAAAATGCATTTCCATCCCCATCCTGCATCCCTCCTCAAAACTACTGGATTGGGCTCAGTCCCTCGGAGAATTCCAGGCTTCCAAACTGAATGCAAATCCACTGCCAGCACCAAACAATAAGAAAGGACCCATTGTTTTGTTTCTGAACGCTGTTGCATCATCAGCACTTGGAACAGCTCACAGAGCTTGAAACAATTCCCACTGGCAGGGCAAAGTGCTCACAGCTCTGGAGGCTCGAGATAATCCGATCCTGAGAAATGGCAGCAATGCATTCCTCCCTCCTCTCCCAGCACCCCAGCCCCAGCTCTGTTTCTGCAGGCAGCCCCTCTCTGACCTGCACAGCTCTCTCTGCAGAGCCTGCACCATGCAGCATCAAGGCACCTTGCACTGTGCAGAGGGAGAAGGTGTGGGGAGGGAGGAAAAGGAAGGAAATGTGAAGGGGAAATATAAAAGCACATAAAGCATTACAGGAAGGGCAAAAGAAAAGAACAGGAAAGAAGAGAAAAGCCAGACGTGACAAATGAAGGACAGAACTCTGGAAGGCCAGCCTTGCCAAATGTAGGGCAGAACTCCGGGAGCCCAGCTTTGCAGCTCCACTGCTTATCCTGGGTTTGCCACCTTCCTCAGCTTGGACAGCTTGGGTGAGCACCAAGAGCCCTCACCCCATCTCTCACTAGCTTCAGTTGCAAGCTGATTGCTTCTCTATTCCTGAAGAGTATGACAACCCTGTGAAAAAAGAGATTGAGGGTGGGGAGGCAGAAATGTTTCTAGAGAACAAACAAAGCCCTGCGTTCTGAGGAGCTCCTCCCAATGTAGGGAATTCACACCACCTCTCTGCCTCTGTGCTGGCTGCAGCCAGAGCTTACCTGGAGGTGTCTGCTTGTGCACAGGGACTTCCCAAGTCCCACAGGGCCGTTCGCTCATCCCCCCACCGCCAATGGGATGGGGGAGAGAATTAGGAGAAAACACAGTGCCACTTGCGTGTTGGGATCAAAACCGTTTACTACGACAGGAAAGGAAGTAAACAGAAATAGCAGGAATCATACACAAAGCGACACACAAGGCACGCACACCAACCTTGTTTGTCCGGGGGTTCAGCATCAGCGGCTTGCCCTTCTCCTTGGTGTGCGTGTGGCGGCGTGCCATGGCGCAGGGGGCGGCAGCTGCTCGCAGCCGGGACAGCATCTCTGACACCGCTCCTGGGGAGGGAAGGGGAACCCTTCAGAGACACAGGCAGCACGGCCCAGCCCCAGCCCTGCTCTGCCCCAGCTGCACGCAACGACGGAGCACAGCGGATGTTCTGAAGGAAGGAGGAGATGCGTGGTTGGCATTGTTAATTGCTTCCAGCTGGAAGCCCAAATGAGGGTAAGGAACAAAATGACACGACCGTAGATAGAGCCTGAACGCCTTGCCAGAATCAAATCGACGCACGACCAACTTGTAAGGCAGCAGGCTGACCTCACAAGTCACAGTCTGAGCATTTGCTTCCAAACCATGAGAAGAGCAGAGGACAGGCAGCACTTTCCATCACCGGTGCTGTCTGAATGTCTCTTCTACCCCCCAGCACCACCACCAAACGAGCAATCAGACAGCAGGCCAAGCACCACGCCTTCTCTCAGCCTAATTACAACTAGATGGCTTCACTGCAACTAACGAGCATTCAGAAAGCAAACAAGATTGTGGCCCAGATTTCTCCTGACATCGTCCATGGGTTCTGTAATCAGTGGGGGTGGGAGGGCAGGGAGAGAGATGGAGAGTTTTGGGGTGCGACTGGAAGCTTACAGGGGTGTGTGTGCTCAGGAGGGATTGTGTAGGGGTTAACTAAGGAGAGGGAAGGGGAAGAGAAAGGGGAAGGGGAAGAAGGTTCAGCATCCTAAAAGCAGCTCTGCAGACAGCTGAGGTTGGGCCACATCCTATCAGCAGGAAATAGGAAGGGATTCCTGCTACAACATGTGGCAGCACAGCCGCAGCAAGGGTTTCTTCTTGCTTCTGGCGCTGGAGAAGGTGAGAACCCAACAGGGCTGTGGCGCACCGCTAGGAACGATCCCACACAACCCATCATTTGTGACATTACTCAACAGTCACAACTTAAAGAACAGAATTCCTCAGCCCAGCACTGCCAGCTCTCTGCTGTGCCATATAGGAGACATCTGAGCCCAACTCCATCACTGAGGCCACACCAGTGCCCATATCTGGAAGCAAACACTGTGCTGCTGCAATGACAGAGTTACTGACTAGCAGAGGCTGCTTTCAAGGGTTCCTCATACTCCCAAAAGGTACAGCCACAGTGCAAGGAGAGGCAGGGAGCTCAGGGAAATCACAGCAAGCTCTGCCCAACTCAGGGCTCACACCTTGCTGCCAAAGGAGACCTCAGCAGGCTCCAGCTGATGCCCAGTGACTCTGCAGCTGTCAGATGGAAGGATGGTGCAACCTCAAAACGTGACAATTTTCCCCAAACACTGCATAACTGCAGTCTTCCCTTCATGTGCAGAAATGGTGGAGTGCTGTGTGCTCACAGGAACTTGCTCTTGGTAACAGTTACTCATTCAGGGCTGTACAAACCTCATGGAGTTCCCAACCTTTCTGTGATCAGACTTCTTACAGGATCAAACATTTTCTCTTACAAACTCACAGCGCTCCACGCTAGCCCCAGGCTGCTGTGAAAGTACTGCGCTTCCTCTTTATTCTTCTTTTTCCCAAAACAAAGCAAGGCTTGCTTACCCCAGTGTGACACAAAGCAGCTCACACCAGCTGCCTTCACCACCTTGGCAGTGCTAAAGCACTCTGAACTGACTGCATTAGGCAAGTCCCAGCTGTAAACCCGCCTCTCAATGAAGGTTTTGCCTTAATATATATATATGGGTTTCCCCACGCTGACCAGCTGCCAGGGAAATTAACAGAAAATGGCAACAATAATAATATTTCAGTTTCTTCCAGCAGGGTCCTCAGACATCTTTTTAGATGACATTTCCAAGGTAGGAACACTGGGAGGGGTTGCTCCTAAAAGCTCAGCAGCATTGTGCAAGCAGATCTGAACGACCTGGAGCTGCTTTTCTCTCAGAATCATGAAGGTTGGAAAGACCTCTGAGGTCACCAAGCCTAACCCCAACCCACCCCCACTCACCTGCAGAATCATAAAGGTTGGAGAACATTTCCAAGATCGTCACATCCAAGCACTGGCCCACTAATGGAACCATGAAGGTTGGAGAAAACCTTCAAGATCCCCAAGCACAACCCCAAGCCCAACCCATCCTCACTATCCCCACTCACGGAATCATGGAATCATTGAGGTTGGAGAAGACCTCCATAATCACTAAGTCCAACTGTTGACCCGACACCACTCACTCACAGAACCATGGAACCATCAATGTTGGAAAAGCCCTCTAAGACCAGCAAGCCCAACTGTCAACCCATCCCCACTATCCCCACTCAATCACAGACTCAACAAGATTGGAAAAGACCTCCAAGACTGTCAAGGCCAACCATTGACCCACCCCCAGTCATGCAACCATTAAGGCTGGAAGATCTCTGAGACCATGAAGTCCAACCTCAACCCATCCTCACCATGCCCACTCAATCACAGAATCATAAAGGTTGGAGAAAACCTCTAAGGCCATCAAGTCCAACCACTGAGCCATCCCCACTCAGCTGTAGAACCATGAAGGTTGGAGAAGACCTCTTAAGACCCCCAAGCCCAACCCCACCATGCTCACTGAGCCAAACAATCATGGAATCATCACCATTGGATAAGACCTTTAAGATCTTAATTCTGAGCTCAGCAAAGAAGGAGAAAAGCTGGGTGTGAAGTGCTTAAGCAGAATTAAGTCCGCTCTTTGAGGTACGAAACACTCAGCAAACAAAGCAGACAGAGGTGAATTCCAGCGAGGATAATTTCATACCTTGTTTGTAAAAAGAGCCCTTCTCTGAATTGCCTCAATTTACACTGTTTTCAAACAGAAAGCAGCACTCCAGTGCTTGGTTAGTAGAAGTTCAGAGCATCAGAGAGCTTTTTTTCAGATATTCACCGACCTGACCTCAGCAGGAAGTCTGTTATGTTGTATTTTTGGCTTAGTCTGACACAGGGTGTATTCACATCCTTGATTTTATCCCATTGGTCTCAGTGGAAGGCTCCTGGCAGCAAGGCAATGTGAAGTGTGCAGGACAAAGCCTCACCCAGCAGCCTTCAGAGAGACAGCAGGATACTGAATGGAAGCAGAAAGCCACTGAGGCCTGATTCTGAAGAACAGATCCTGCAGCTCTTCCTTCCAAAAACACAGATTTTTTACACAAATTGACAGAGAAACGAGAGTATCCTCACCACCTAGGATTAGTGACCAGCCCAAGAAAGTGTTCCTTCTGCTGCAAAAAAGGCGCTGCCAGGACTGGTACAGACCAACACGTGAGCAGCACTCACGCATGGCATCCCACCACGCACTGCTCAGGGCACAGAGGAGAGCTCCAGCGCTGCTCAGGGCTCAGGACCGGAGCTCCAGCTCTGTCCACGCTGACGGTGCTGCCTCACACTGCTGCTGCGGGGCTCAGGGCCGTGTCCTCAGCTGCACCACACTGCTGCACCTCAGACAGCATTTCCGTGCACCTGACCCCAGGCAGCAGAGCCAACACCACCACCTCGGAGCTGTGCACACACACACGAGCCATGTGCAAAGCTGGACCTACCAGCGTACACACAGATGCACCCAGCAGCTCTGGCAGCTCCTTGGCATCCTGCAGGAAGGGCACCCAGACCCCAGGCGGGCACCATCTCAGAGCCCTCCACCAACGCTTCGGGGTTATCTCGAGCAGTGCGGCGATTCCTGTCACACACCGCCGGGCACCACACACTGAGAGCGGCCCCTGCGATGCCCTTCCTCCAAAAACCCACCCACGAGGCTGGGGAGCCCGGCCCGGCCCCGCAGGCCCCGCTTCCCCCCCCACAGCGCGGCCGCCCCGCGCGGAGGCCCCGCTCCCCTCAGGGCGCCGCGGCCTCACCCCGCGGCACGCAACGAGCCCTGACGGGTGGTGCTCGAGGAGGAACGGGTCGGAACACGGGGAAAACACCCCCGGGCTACGGCCTTTAGCACGCCATCGCGATTGTAAAAGTGTTACGAGAGAGGGATGTACCTACTCCTGCGGCTGCTAACCGCTGAGTGATGCCGGCGCAGGACCTCCTCTACTGTGCAGTGGCAGCTGCCACCCGCCGGAGCTGCGTCCCTCCCGGAGCCCCCCGCTGAATGGAGCGAACAGGGCTGTGCCGGGGAGGGGCACCCTGGGGGCGGGGCGCTCCTGTGACTGACAGTGAAAGACAGCCAATGAAGAGGGCGTCACCTCTAGGACGGGCGGCTGCGCTCCACCAATGAGAGAGCAGGGAAGATCGGGCGCGACCGGTAATATGTTAATTAGGCCGCGCCTCACAGCCAATCAGAGCTGGGCGCGGCGAGAGGAGCGCAAAAAGGCCGCGGGGCCTGTGTGAGGGGACGGCGCCATGAGAGAACGGTGCCGCCCTTACCCCGCTCACCTCAGTGTGGGAGGGAGGGGTGCTCCGCTGGCGCTAAGGGTTGCGAGGAGCGCTGCGAGGGCTGCTGCAGTGACCGAGGAAGAGCTCTGTCAGTACCAATGCCTGCCTCTCAGCGATGGCGTTGAGGCCCGGTGTGACCGATGCGCTCCGCTGCTGCTCTGAGGCGTTTCTGAGCCGTGCCATGCTGCAACTGGAGGCAGGGATGCTGAAACTGCGTGTGAGGTCATGGCTGTGTGTCCAAAATAGCCCAAACTGGGAACATGTAGAAGCAGCGGACTTCATGCCCAAGCAGCACTGCCGGAGCTGTGTTGTTATGGAGCTGTGGAGGGTTGGTGCCATTCACCCAATGGGCCCTGTGCATGCACCCAGTGGGTTCTTTGCCATACACCCAGTGGCTCTGTGCATGCACCCAATGGGCCCTGTGCATACACCCAATGGCTCTGTGCCATACACCCAATGGCTCTGTGCATACACCCAATGGGCCCTGTGCATACACCCAATGGCCCTGTGCATACACCCAATGGGCCCTGTGCATACACCCAATGGGGTCTGTGCATACACCCAACGGCCCTGTGCATACACCCAACGGCCCTGTGCATACACCCAATGGGCCCTGTGCATACACCCAATGGCTCTGTGCTGTACTACACCCAATGGCTCTGTGCTGTACTACACCCAATGGCTCTGTGCTGTACTATACCCAGTGGCTCTGTGCTCCAGCAGCTGCTCACTGTTTTGTGTTTCCGTAGCACTCCCTTCTGAGTGTTACCAGCTACGCCTCACGGCTCAAACAGAAGATTAATCCCCCCATCCTCGAGGTAATGTTGTCCTTCTTGTAGTTCCAGTGTCCAAACACCCAGTTTAAAGCAGTACCCCCAGAGCTGGACTCACTGGTCTTGTTTTTGTATCACTGATTCCTAATGTGAATTTAAAAAAGTCACCTTGGTGCTACTCACCTACATGCAGGTCTCCTTTCCTCCCTCCATCCTCTTCCTCCCTCCTCAGCACCTGCACTGTCACCCATCAACCTGCTGATGGTACACACATGACCACTGAACAAATAATTAATATCATCTTCTATCTACCTTCAATCAGAAGTTGCAGTGTGGCTCTGGGCAGAAAAACACTATGTTTTATGAGACCAATTCCACTAAAAGATACCACTTCTCCCCACAAACCTCACCTCTGAGATCTGCAGAGCAACAACACTGCTCATTACTTTTACACTGCTTCCACCCTTTTACCTATGCCTAGTCACTTTGTTCTATCTTTTTTCCGCTCAACATTTCTCACATATCTTTTTTGCAACCAAATGTGTCCATCTGGACACAGGACCAAATCCGTTTGTCTGTTGGATTGAATGTCTCCGATGTGTCCCTGAGACCAGAAAAGCCCATGCCACACTTGAGTGTTTCCCACCCAAATCAGCGCTCACACCCAGACTGCATTTGGGGAGCAGCATCTCCCATGCTATTTCACAATTGGTGCTTTCATACACATTTTCCATATGAAAACCTTTCTTCTGCCAACCACCCAAGCTATCTTTCTCTTCTCCCTTGCTGTCAATTATATTATATTTAAACCAGGTAGGTTTCCACGTGCTGCAGTCACAGCTTTCAGCCCTGGTGCAGGCACACAGCAACATTTTCCATCCCAACCCGACTGGTGGGAGCTTTCTCCCAGAGATCACCACCACCATCCCTGTGACATCACAGTCCATACATTCCTTCTCGAGCAGCAGATCGCCGTAGGTCAGGATGGAAGGACAGAAGGACACAAACTGAAGCTGGCAGCTTGATGGCTAGCCTTTAACCACAGCAGCACCCAATTCACTCTCATCGTCAGGATTAATTCTTCATCCTGATCAGTGTGATTGCCCAGGCTGGGGGCTGATGCAATACTCACCAACACTCTGTACTTACAGTTCATCTGGGACCCTAAAATGCAGTGATGTTGGCAATGTCATGCAGGGATTGCCTCAACCCACACCCCAGCCAGCGTGGAGGCATCAGGACAGCTCTGCAGCATCAGCTGCGACTCTGAGCTTTGGGACTCGAGCAGAAACGAGGCGAGCACAGAGGGGAACACTGCCCTCTGCTGACCACTCGGTGTACATCCAGCTGGGATTGTCACGCTTGGATCAAAGCTGCTGGAAAAAGCACCAAAACCTTGACACCAAAGTCCTGAAGCTGAGTGGTTTCAGCTAGATGGAAAGGGCATAACCATCAGTAGGGATCTGGTGACATTGCATCTGGGTTTGGGATCCTGAAACCAGCACACAACACTTCTCTGTGTCCCTCTCACTGGAAATGGTGTGCAGTGAACTGTGGGGTGGGAATGGGCCTTAAGGGACTGATGGCAGCCAGTGTTGGGGCTTGGAAACAAGGAATTAAAGGATGAGGCATTTGCTGCTGCCTTCAGCTGATGGACACAGCTCTTCTGGAGAACTCGATGGCCTGAAACATCTCTAATGAGAACACTGTGCTTCTGTCTCCTTATGACAGTGACAAAACAATGGAGAAATCTGACAAAAAAAATCCATTAACGTTTACAGATCTCCAGATTCAGCAGGTCTGAGAATGTGACAAAAGGGAAGCAACCGCACCATGAGATGTGATATCTCCAACAAGCACTGACAGCCATCCATCCTTCGCTCAATAACAAGACTCAGTTCTTCTCCAACCATGGCTAGCCTGGTCCTAGCTTCTTGCTTCGAGCTCACTCCCCATGCTATGAGAGATACAGCAGCTTCCAACCTCATTTGTTAAATACTGCTGAGCATCTCAGGTTTCTAAAAGCCACCTGATTTAGCAGGAACACCTGGAGCTGTTCAGTTCCACACAGAAGGAGGTTCCTCAGAGCCTGGCACCATCACACCAGCGCTGCAGCAGTGATTACGGCAGGAATTAATGATGTTTTTTAGGTCTGTCCTGTCAAATATGGAATTGGGATCTTCTCTCCAAAGCCTAACAAAGATTCACTCCTAAAACACCTGCTTGTTTTCACTGCAAGATTCCTCACAGCACATCATACACTGTTCTTACTCGAAAATGTTTGGTGCACTACGAGCAATGGCAATCCTCTTTTTTTGCTTTTTGCAAACAAGCAACACCTGCAGACTTAATGAAATAACCACTGCTCAATCCAGTACTGACGGGATCCTTCAAACAACTGCAAGAAGAGAAATGTTGCAGAAGCCACAGGTGACAGGCTGGGACTTTGGTAGAGCACTGTCTGTGCTGGGGTTTGTGTGCAGAGTGAAATAACGACACAGCACCAAGCAGGGCAGGCTCAGGCCTTCACTTTTATTGTTGGAGATGAGTAATAAACCTGGCTGGTGAGCGGCTGAGCACATGTGGGTGACAAGTCAAAGCCACCCCTTTTATCCCCCTTCCCAACACGTGGCGCCGACGTTTTGGGACAACGTTAAATGAATGGAAATCCCCAGCGGTGGCGATGAGCTCCATTTGCTTCCTGTGAAACGAGTAACACCCTTCTGTGGGCCCACAGAATCCTTTCAGAAGACGATTTCCAAACCTGTTCCTTTTGTGGCCGTAAGAAATAGAGCCTGGTGCACTCCTGGCAGAGGCACTCAGAGCAAACGCAACAAACGGCTTCTTGGGCCCCAGGGCTGCAGGTCGATGCCCAGAGGACAACAGTGACGTTGTTTGGTCCCTGGTGACATCACAGGTCCATGTGCCTCCATGTCCAGCCCAGCAAACACCTGCTGAACCCGCCAGCAGGGAGCTGTAAGCCAGCCCGCAGTGCTGGCCTCATCCTTCTGTTTGAAGCTCCACCAGCTCCTTCTGGAGCTGCCCCCAGGAAAAGTGCTGAGCTTTGAGGTATTTCACGGTGGCAAAGGAGCTCTCTGCCTCTCCCTTGGTTCCTCTTTCAGGAGGAAACCCCCGGGTATCCCCAGAGACCAGAGCGCTGCAGTGCCTCCTCCACCTCTTCCCTGGGACTTGTAACACATCACCACGCTCCCAAGCAGCATGGGAGGAGAGAACTTCCCAACAAGAACGTGGCTTTCAGCTTTGCAGTGCCTAGCACAAACTCTTCTCCAGCTAAGGCTGCCCCTAATCCCACTCAGAAGAGCAACCAGGGTTAATGCAGTAACTGCTGGTAGTTATTCACCCAGGTCTTGTGCGAACTTGCTCCGCACCCCAGGACAATTAGTAGATTGCTTGTTAAAAGGGTAGAAACAATTTGCCTAGGAACCAGAGTCACACAGGGACCTTTGAGCTGCTAGGTGCAGCAGTCTCTCTTTCACAAACAGAAGCAGTGCCACCACGCTGGACAGCATGGTGGCACGATGGCAGCAGGAACAGAGGCTGCCTCCTAAAACTATGTACAGGTTTTCAGTGTAAAAAACTGCCGAGCTGGAGCGCATCTAAGTGCATCTAAGCGCATCTAGAGCATTTCTTCCATCTACAAACTTGTTAGCAGATCCATTATTAAGGTGCTCCTAAGTGTGGATGCAAACAGGAGTTACAGTAGAAAAGTTGTGTTCATATCTGTCTTAGTTTCCAGCTGGGACAGGAGCTGCCTTTCTCCCAGTGTCAGTACGAGGCTGTTTTGGTTCTAGAGCAACACAAAGCTGATCACACATCGATTGTTTATCCTTGTGGCCAGGCAGCACTGAACAGAGCCAAGGACATTTCAGTCTCTCAGCTTCTTGTATTGCTCTGCCAACTTCTGTTTCAGCTAAAAACTAAGACATCAATTAACAAACCGCGCCATGTCTGCCCGCTGACATGATCCAGAGAGGATGAAAGCAAAGTGCCTTGGAGAAATCTGGTTAACTTGTTTGGATGTGACCATGGCCAGGTGGGAATCGAATGCCACAGGAACTAGAGAGGGGAGACCTTCCCTCGCACACAGAGCTCTGCTCAAAGCCTGACCAGCCCACCTGGCTAAGGGACTGCTTGGATACAGCTGAAGCCCACTGCTCCCATTCAGCCCTTGCTGCCAGGACCTGCTGGGTGGCTGCGCACAGGGCTGATGAAATGCACTGCATGGGGCCTCCTAAGCACCGAAAGATCCACCCCACGCAACAGAATGGAAAATTTATGTGTGAGAAACCTGACAAGGAGAATGTGCTTAGAAAAATCTTCCAATCAGAAAAAAATAAAATCCCAAGTGGGCCACAATTTGTAGGTCCAATTCTTTCCCCGCTAACACTCTTGGAGGAGCTATTTTCTGCCTGCTGGCCAGGCTCTACCTCTGGCTGCAGGCTGGCATTCCCTCCACTGGCTGAAGGCTGCCTGCATCCTCCCTGGCATTGCAGCTCTCTCCACACCAACTGCAATCACACATGGGCCTCAGAGGAGCTCCAAGCTTGGAACCTGACTGTGCTAAAATGCTGATTTTGTCCTTGTTACTTTAAGATGCTATGGAAAAAGAAAGGAAAAGAAGTTGATCTGACTTCTGTTTGTAAACTTATCATGTACTGACATCTCTGCTGTACATTGAAGTTTCAAACAGGTCCCAGAGATTGCAAGGCAAGGTTGTTAAGGCAGTGTAAGAAACTCAGTATTCCATTCACACCTCTTGATTCCCTTAAATGCATTTCTAAGGCATCAAAAGGGCCATGTGGTTTGTGCTTGCCTTTTCTGAGAAAGGCGCTCAGTAGAGCGTAACAAAGAGATGCTCAACACCACTCAGCTCGGGGCAATGCCACACTATCACAGAGCAACAGGGAGATGGATGCAGTGGGGTTGCCCAGGCGTGGGCTCCTCACCATCGCTCTTTCTGGTACACTTCTGCTTGTACAATCTCGCCGGGGTGCTCAGAGATGCATGCCCCATTGATGTCACTGAGCTTGTTGTCTGGAAGATCCTCGGGTTTTGTGCAAAGTTTCAGCGCCCTGGAGATGAAGACGTCCAAGTCAAACTCAGGCTCTGTCTCGCTGTTCATCTCCTTGGATTCCTGGTGGAGGTGGTGAGGGGAAGGAGGCAGGCTCCGCTCCTGAGCCTCCGGAAGAGAACCAGGACACTCGAGACCCACCTGCGTGCTCTTCACCCACTGGGCGATCTCCAGAAAGAGGTTGGATGGCTCTTCTTCCAAGGACAGCTCAGCTGCAGGCGCTATGCTTGCCCTTTTCCAGTGGGATAAATCCAAAATCAGCTTGGGCTCTGAGTAATGGTGGGGCTTATTGTCTCTGCACAGCAATTTATCCAAGTAGGAAGGGGACCCCACTTTGTAATCACAGGATTTCCCGCAGTCAGCATCGAACATGCGGTCCATTGATGAGTGAGACAGCTCCAGGAACCTCTCCGAGCTGCTCTGGGAGTATTTCCGCGGGTCCACCTGTGCTTCCTCAGCGATGGACTCCGACCCTGCCCGTGGGTCCCGCTGCACCTCGTCCATGTCGTGGTTCTTCTCGTGTCTCCACTCCAAATCAGAGGAGAGGCTGACGTGGTACCTGGGAGAGACAAGCTGCTGTCAGACTGGCAGCTGGTGGGTCCATCACAAACAGATATCCATCATGCTGCTACTAGTTTTGCCTTTTCCTTGCTAACATGCAGCTCACCTACTGATCTGTAAGGTCCTACTCTGCTAGAGCCCTTCTTCTTGTGTGCTACAAGGCACAGTGGCTGAGGAATTCAGCAGAGCCTGAGAAGTGCCCAGGCTGCATGGACAGGCCCAGCAGTAGGAATGAGAACCAGATTGCTCCTTCATTTAGCTGTTCATTACCTTCCCTCCCCGTGGGATTAAAAGATGATTAGCAGTATTCATAACCAATCTGGAAACTGCTGTCCCTCTGCTCAGAATCAAGTATCCAGAGAGTGGGTGCCCCTCGCTGGCTGCAACAAAAGACTGAACACCACCAGTGTGTTCTGACGCCATGGATAAGAGCTCGTGAATAAGAGCTCATGGGTAAGAGCTCATGACGCCTGGAGTGTCGCAGAGCTGAGCAATACCTTCTCAAACCACTCAGACTCCCCTGATTTCAATTGCCTGGTAACACCCATGCTCAGACACAGTTTTTGAAGTGGTCACTAATTTCCTATTTCCTAACTAAGCTGCCCTTACAAGACACTTTAGCCAAGTATTGTGTTGCACAATGGCCTCAGCTGGGCTGGAGGGCGAGCAGCTCAGCTTGCAGCCCAGCTCACAGCTTGCTGTGCCACACCAGGACACACAAAAGCAAGGAGGCAAACAGGTGACCCTGAGCAACACATTGGCTGCTTTAGTGACTAGCTGGCAGGCACCGGGGAGATGCAGGGTTTTCTCTTTATTTAATTCTCTTGGCTGTCCTCCCCAGCCTCCATCCTGTTAATGCTGGCAAGGAGATTAGTAAGAACGAATGCAAGGGATTTCTTGAGATTATTTTGTCAGAGTATTGCAGTGAAATACAGCGGATTAATAGGGCCTGGAGATTTAATTGCTATGCAGAAAGGAACAATGCTCAGAGAGCTCATCCTGCTCAGCTGGAAGGAGCTCTGTGGGAAAGTGAACATAGGTTATTCCTGGCCACTCATTTTGTGCTGCTACTGGGAAGAGTTTTTTAACTGAGGAGGTCGCACAGAACCTCAGTTCAACTCTTTGGCCTGCTCTAACCTTCACGTACCTTCAGAGGCAACCTTCAGGAAACCATTTAAAACTCAGTACCATTAAGGTTTGGTTTTGATTTCTTAATAGATCCCAGCTCTGTGGCCTCATGCACCTTGAAAAATGATAGAGAACTCCAAAGAAGGCCCAGTTCCAGAAAGGCACAAGTATTACAGCGGGTCAGAAAGCCACCAAGTTTTGCCCCAAAAATCCCAGTGTATGTGTGGTGTGCAGAGCAGCCCCAGGCTGTACCTATCCCAGGTGGACATCTGGCTCTGGGTGGCTTCCATCAGCAAAATGTCATCAATCTCATCCTCGATCCGGAAGGGATGCTGGGACACGGGCTCATCCTCGGGGCAGGAATACTGGCTCATGTAAGGGTGCTGCAGGCCCATCTCGGCCGTTAAGCGATCCATGGGGTTAAATGTCAGTATCTTCTCCAGGAAATCAATAGCTGTAAATCAGAGAAACAAGCTCATTCACTCCTCCAAAGCACCACTAGCTTTCCTTCCAGGAACAGCCTCATGACAGATGCACCCGAAGAAAGGCGGGAATTGAAGGCCAAGGCCCGTGTGCGTGCATCACATCTGTCCTGCAGCACCAACCTGACCCCATGCCACAGCTGTGTGCATAGAAGCAATCCTGCAGCCTGCAGCTGTCAGCTCCCTTAGCAAGGCACAGCAATGGCAGTGAGCATCACACCCCTACATATACACAAAAACAAGCTTATAACCTCAAAAAGACCTTTCTCTTCCTGCTTTGGAGTTGCCTGACTGATGCCTTTGCAGCATTCCTAAGCTGAGTAACATTACCAAGGACACGTGCGGCATTCGGGCAGCAGCAGGATCTGACTCCATGCTTCCCAATCCATTCAACAAGCACACTGCCCTTCAGCCAGATGATTCACATTTTTATGTGCAGCTGAAGGGGGGTTGCAGTTGAAGTACAATCTTTCAAAGTCCTTGGCAGGGCCAACGTTACAAAATCATTCAGCTCCTTAATATCTCAAGAATTCTGAATGCCTAACATTGCTTTAGAAAGACTGCAGAGAGTGAACTCTATGACGATGGAGGTGGAAATGAAGTGCAACCCAAGTGACTGGGATTAAATCTAAATGTACAGTGTTTGTCATGATTTTTTGACAAATCCTTTTATGCAAGCTACATGAAAAAGATCAAACCCCACCATTATAGATCCATTTGATTCTTGGAAGAATCTTTTCAAGTTCAGTGGAGGTACCTACAAATGCGCCTTTTCCATCTGTTGCATTCTACCTCCAGGAATGTCCCCAAAAATGTAACTGTAGGAAACTGAGTGATTCTTTGTGCTGAAGAGCTTTAGGAGCAAAAGCATTCAGCAGAAAAAAGGCCACACCTATTGCCTCAATGCTTAAATATTAACCAATGTCTAACTGTTTCCCCATGGATTATTTCACTGCTTGGATTAATTAAGCAGGAAGGAATCAATGGCTTCATAAGGTCACTGCCTGTGGGCATGGTGGAACGACGTATTACAGTTTGGGTCACAAAGACAGGAAAATTTCCATGAATTACGCAGGCAGTGCAGGTGACCTTTCTTCCCATGGTAATGGCAGGAATAAATCTGCCCGGTTCCTGCTGGGCTCATTTCACCCTCACGTGTGCACTTGGCTTCAGGGGATGATGTCTGCAGATGGCTCTGCAAACAGGGCAGCAGGGGGAAGCCTGTGGCACTGCCAAGGCAGGGGCACCCTGGTACCTTCGCTGTCCACTTCGGGGAGCAGCTTGCGCAGGGGCCGCCTCACTTCCCAGGTGCTGCTGACAAAGCTGGGCATCACCCTGAGCAGCTCCTCCTTGTCCTCCTGGTGGATAACAGGGATCGTCTCCAGGATCAGCTGCATCTGCTCCAGCTCGTGTCCCCCTGGATGGGCAGAGAAAGGCAGTGAGCTGGGATGCAAACACCTCACCATGGGAGCTGCCTGGGCTTCTCCATCCACAAACCATGCCAGGAGCAGTTGGATCACTCAGCAGTTGGATCACCTTGCTCAGCAGTGGGAACGCTGAGATATCATGAACACAGCTCCAGGTCTCAAAGCTACAGTTTTAAATGAAGACTTCTTCATCAGGGGAATGGATTTCCAGGAGGCTACCATGCTTGGCTGCACAGAAAGGAGCTTGGCCTTGGTGCTGAGCACACATCATACAGGTTATTTTATCTGAGTCCAGCAACTGGTGCTGGCAAACACAGCTTTAATCCTTTTCCTTGAGGAGGTATATTACCCACGTATCCCTCAGCCCCAAGGCCAGGGATAAGAGGGAAACAGCAGCACCAAGCCAAATGTCTCATTAATGAATGTTAATCCCATTCTTTAACACAGTATTGAATTTCACCAAGAGCTCTGCTGATGACTTCCAGCTTCTTATGTGTACAAAGAAGCTGCCTGGCATAAACACCGAGTTGTGCCCTTGACTTTCTGTCTGCCAGAAAGGCTGGTGACAAAGATGCTGTCATGAGGGCAGGGCTATCCATTGAGATGGCAGACAGAGGGATGCCAGCAGCCCCATGCCGTCTGGCTGCTGGCTTTTATCTGCAGGTTGCAGAGAGGCACCATTTTCAGCCACACAAAGAGCTGCTGATGTGACCCTGGAAGTGCTGATGGCTCCAAGGGCCCCAGTTCTCCACCTGTTATCCTCTGCTCGTGTAATTCCCAGGAATTCTGGGAGCATTCATTCCTAAAGAGAAAAATATGAACTACAGACAGAGGAAAAGCAAAGTGCTGTCATGATGCAAGGAGAGAACTTCCCGCTTTCTCCTTCCTGAAAGCAATGCTTTCAGCTGTGCAGCAGCAGGTGGCAGAACACTGGAGGGAGCTGCAGCACTCGGTGCTGTGCAGGAGGCAGCAAACAGGCAGAGCTGAGGAGCCTGAGCCACTGCTCTCCCAGCTGCATCTTCTGCGGGGCAGGAGGAGCTCTGCTGTGGAGCTCTGCTTCACTTCTGGGACAGCAGCGAGGAGAAGCCAGGCATGGAGCCAACATCCTCCCAGAACAACTTGATGGACTATTTTTACAGAGAGGAATATGTATTTTGAGCTCTGCTTCTCACCTCCACCCATTCAGTAAGCATCCTGCCCTCAGCTGGGGGCTGCTGAGCGACTGCCATGTGGTGGGAAGCGAGAGGCAGCGATGCTCAGGGCTCTGCTCCAGCCAAACCCTGCCTGTGCTTTGCCCGTCCTTGCTGTCCCTGCTTGGTGGCAGTGCAGGGAACACTGAAGCGTGCCCGACAGAAGGTTCTAGTCCTCTCAGCCTCTCCTAGGAGAGGTGCTCCAGGTCCTCCAGCATCTTGGCTGCCCTCCACTGGACCCTCTCCATGATGTCCACACCTCTCTTGAGAGCCCAGAACTGCATCACCTCTCCTGGCCTGCCGGCAACACTTTGCCCAAAGCAGCCAGAAGCACCATCAGCCTTCTTAGCAGCCAGGGCACACTGCTGGCTCATGCTCAGGTCAGTGTCCACCACAACTCCTAGGTACTTTTCTGAAAAGCTGCAATGAATATTGAAAATGGAGAAAGGCTCTGCAGCAGCGCAGCAGTGATGTGGTGCCACAGCCCAAGGAGGCAGAGGAGCAGCCACCTGTGATGCTGCTATCAAAGAAGGGGCTGACAGCTCGAGGCTAGAAAATCCTGGGGAGACTGAGGACAAGAGGGAAGAAGGAGAGCAAAATGCTAATTGTAATGCTCTCTTCTAAACAATACCAACTGCTCAGTGCTTTTCACCAAAGAAATACGGGTGCTGGAAGCTGGAGAGATTGGCAGAGCAGCCGCAAGCATCAGCTGCACAGCTCTGCACTGAAATATTTCTGAAGACAGCATTCTTCTCCATTATTAATGGGTCTAATGATTTATTTACAAAACTGTGCAAACAGCTGCTCACAGAATCTGTGAAATCTCGGCGTTCAGAATGCTAACGGCCAATGGTAACACCAACAAAGAGCTTCGCTGCGGATTTGGGAAGGAATGGTGGATTTTTAGCACCCAAAGAGCGGCTGCTTCATTCCTGAATGAATGATTCTGCATCCCAGCTTGGCACAGGGCTCAGTAGCACAGCACTTTGGAAATGTATTGAATAAAGATTTGCTTTGTAGGAGCATCAGAACTGAGCTTCGAATGCTGTCTTGACAAACTGCATCCTCCTGGTGCTTTTTTTTTGTCCTGTTTTCCTTGCGTTGCACCTTTACAGCTCCAGTACCTGCTTCTAGGGAAATCTTGTCAGCTCTGCGCTGGGCTGTGGCCAAAGCCCGGGAGGACACAGGAATCACCGCTGCAGGACGTGGCACATCACACCCACGTGATGCTGAAGAGGAGTGTGGTTTCAGCAGCTCTGCAGACACACAGCCCTGAGCAGGAGTTATGCAGTGTCACTATGTCCCAGTGCAGTGCTCTGTCCTGAGTTCCTGCTGCTCGGAAAGCAGCTCCCTTGGGATGAGGAGAATCAGCCCTATGGCTGGGCACTGATCTGGATGAGCCCAAGTGGCAGCAAAGGCACAGCAACCCAGGGCACATGCTTACCTCTGAGCCTGGGAACTGCTCGCAGCAAACACAATGAAGCACAGACATAAGCCTCTATTTAATATTACAAGAGGGTTTGAGTCTCATTCTTTTGTTATTTTAATCACGGATTTCACAATGATTGCTCACAAATCTGCCAGAGAACACGGAGCTGCTGGCTCCACTCAAGCAAAGCTCTAACAGCAATTTGTGCAAGGGAATGTGCACTCACAATGGTGCTGCATCCTTTAACTATACGTAGGATCCCTGTAGTGATGCTACAGGCATTGCTTTTGCTGGCAAAGAGAGGAATTCACTCTGCCAGACTATCAAGCCTTTGAACTAGATATCAAGGAAGCAGAGAGGGAGAAAAAATAAATCTAGGGGAGGCAGCAACCTCCCAGCACAGATCATTCTTCCCACCAGCCACCTCCCAGCACAGAGCACCCTTCCCACCAGCCACCTACCAGCAAAGAGCATCCTCCCCGTCAGCATCTCAGCCAGGATGCAGCCGGCCGCCCACATGTCGATGGCTTTGGTGTAGTTGTTTGGGGACAGCAGGAGGCGGGGGGAGCGGTACCACTTGGTCACCAGCCCTTCAGAGAGGTAACCCTGCAAGAGCACAGGGACATCAGTGACCGTGCACAGCAATGCTTCTGTTCCTGCAATGAGGGCTCGTGCCCAGCACACAGGTGTTAGAGTACGGAAACGAGGCTCCCCCTCTCCTGACAAAGTTCCCCTGGAATTCACTAATCCATACAACACAGATATCACTCAGTAACAGCCAGAGGACAAGCTGCAGATGTGCATCCCGCAGGGAGCAAAGATGTGAGACATCCAGCACTTGGAAGAGCTTTGGTGCTCAGGGAGGCAAAGCACGTGCTTCCCCCCAAAACCTTTGTTGCCGTTTACCACCACGGCATTACATTTCTTCTGCAAAGGACAGATGTTTTTAACTGCACATATTAAACCTGCAAAAATTATTTCCAGACGTTGTTAGAATATTTAAATGTGTTATCACAGAATCATTAAGGTTGGAAAAGACCTCTACAATCACTAAGTCCAACCCCAACACATCCTCACCATGCCCACTCAAACATAGATTCGTGAAGGTTGGAAAAGACTCCCAAGATCATCAAGTCCAATCACAGACCCATCCGCACTCACAGAATCAAAGAACCATGAAGGTTGAAGAAGATCCTTCAGAACCCCAAGTCCAACTCCAGCCCATCCCACCATGTCCACTGACCATGTCCCCAAGTGCCACATCTCCATGGCTCTGGAACACCTCCAGGGACGGAGATCCACCGCTCCCTGGGCAGCTGAGCCAGTGCTGAGCCATACACATCTCAGCCCACTGATGTGAGATATTTTTGAAGGTTGGTGTTATCTATGGGTATGCTGCCAGAGTGGCTCCCAGCTGTAACTCAGCATGATGTGCAGGAAGCCAGAGTGCAGCACTGATGGTGCACCACAATTTCAAGGTGATGCTCCCATGTCCTGGGTGGAAACACAAGCACCCCACAGCTGTCCTGCTCCATTTGTGATGTACCCTATCGTCACCTTCTGAATGTGAGGGAAGCTGCAGCTCCATTGAATGGCGAACAGCTGAAACCTTCTAATGAGTTGTGGCAGAACAAAACCTAATAAACTCCTGGGAGTGCAGCTCTTCACATCCCAAAGTCAGTGCAGAGATGTAACCAAGTGCTGGAGCCAAGGGAGGCACTGAGTCCTGTGATGGAGAGCACGCTGCTAGCTACCGAGTGCTGTTCTCTGCCCTGAGGATTGTCTCCCTTGTAACCTAACAGCATCTTCGTAGTCTGTAATTTATTCCAGCCTTGTGCTCACTCCCTCTACAATCAATTACAAGCTTCATTAGGAAGGCAGCTCCATGCTGGCTCGCTGCAGTCTGCAGGCACTGCGACTCCTGCAGCTGCCATTGATGGAGGAGGAAACCCAGTAGCAAAGCTGGGGAACGGGGAGGGATCGCTGTGGGTCCCAGCAACCTCTGCTGGGCAATGCTGGGATGTTTCTACATGGGAAAGTTGAACTGCATCTAAATAACATGATGGAGAGTGTCAAAACGCAATGAAAGCATGGAAACAGTTCATACAAAGACGCAGCAAAACCTCCACCCTCACTGATATGGCTCCATAAACCATTCCCAACTGCAATATGAGCATACTTCTCTGTGCTCAATTCTCCCAACCCATTCTCTTTTTTAAGGTTCTTATTCCTAATTCCCCTTTTCTCCTCTATCAAGGGGATTTTTATTTATAGGAGTTTGCATTGCTTTGCTTCACCCAGTGCAGTTCACTGTTCCAGTGGCAAGTTGCCCAGTTTTTCATATGGATTTTTTTTTCAATTTTCTAGCATTGTTTTCCTGCTTCTCCTCTGCCTCTTTTCCCAAGGCTTGTGTAGGAACTGCTCAGGTGACCTAAAGCAGGTGCCCCAAACTGGGAATTCAGCAACACTCAGAGCTAGAAATCCAAAGGGAGGCACGAGAAATACAGCACCCAGATCCAAAAATGCAATGGGCGGCACCAGAAATGCAATGGGATTTCTGCCACCAACTGTGGGCAGAGCTGGGGTGGCTCCTGGCAGCAGTGGCAGGGTGGGGGCTCAGAACAGGACCCAATAAAGGCTTTGGAATAACACAACAGCAGGCTGGTTTCCCTTCAGAGGGCTTTGTCTTTTCAATTTATTTCTAAAAGGCAGTTAGGAGAGTGCTAGGAGGGGCTGGGAGATGAGCTTGGTTTGCAGGAACAGTGTTCTTGGCAGAGAGCAAAGCATAATAAAAATGTCATTGCGCCTGGCTCTGTTAACAGGACACAGACTCTCGGCCTTTTTGGGTTACAGAATGCATTCCTTGATGAGCCCACAGCAAGATGTGCACCAGCAGAGGGTGAGGAAGAGCAGCAGAGGGCCAGCTCCCAGCACAGGGCACAGTGACCCACTCGGGGGGCCCCGCTGCTCTGCCAGACGCACTGGGAGCTGCTGCACTGTTCAGCAAGCACGGAACAAAGGGAGGGCTTCAAAGGTTTAGAGACATTCTGGAAATTACTTACGATGAGACTGCCCCCTGAACAGGCTGCTGTATCCTCTTCAGCGTGGATCTGGTGCAATGGAAGCTGTCCTTAGCGCTGCAAGCAGGAAGAAGGAGAGCTGCCCCATGAAGGTGCTCCTTGGTTTTGCTCTGTCCCCATTTCCCATTCTTCCTGCTCACCACGAGGATGCTCAAACATGGACATCTCATGTCTGCAACCCCCCTCTCTCTCAAAGCTGGGGCAGCTCACCTGTGGATTCCAGTTCAGAGCCACGCACCTTGATGAGGGTATGTAGGCCTGATGCTCCAGGATCATGGGGAAGGGATGTGAGCGGCCAACAGAGGACAGTGAGAAATGCAGGCAGGGCTGCTCTGTGCCGCAGCTGCTCCTCACAAACACTGCTCATGGCATCTTCCAAAGCTGGAGAGCTCTCCTTCCCTCCCCAATTATCCTAATGAGATGGCTGTCATGTAAACAAGACACGCTGCCAGGGAAGGGCCATTATTTAGATGGGATACATATTTTTAAACAGTGCTTAACACTCTGCTCACAATCTGCTGCGGTTATCATTTGCCATGTTAGCACTCAGGAGGATGGCTGCTGGGGGCTGGGATTTGAGCAACACTGGGGCAGAGAGCTCCAACCTTTCAGACAACCAACAACATCCAACCTGCCATTTGTCATGTTAGCAACCCTCAGACACCAGCCTGTGCACGTTCCAGGTCACAAGGAACAAAGAACCAAGTGCTTAAGATGACACTTCCTCGCCACAAAGGCTTGCAAGCAAAATGTTGTGCTAGAGCTGTAATCCTACACTACCATCAGAGCTGGGATCTACCCAGCAATTAATAACCCAGGGAGTTTTCTCTGCAAAAGCACACTGAATCATTTCCCACCCCAAAGGCAGAGTGCAGCACAGAAGAAAGCAACACAGGAGAACAGCTCTATCCTGGGCTGACTGCAAGGCCATGAGCCACCCACAGTGTCACATTTATGAAATGTGACCATTTTCTGCTCTGAGAGCCGAGCAAAAAGCTTGACAGCACTGCGTGTCCTCCAGCAGGTGTGTGATGCTGTGTGCACCAACCTGCTCCCTCCCCTACTCTCCAGTACCTGAAGCAACTGCAGCTCCTTGAAACCCTGTGTTAGGAGACAACCTTCACCCACATGCAGAAGCAGAGTTGCTGGCACTTTTGCTAAAAAGAGTTGGCTGATCCTGCTCAACTCCTGCTCTTTGGCCTGCAGCATTAAATTCAAGGATGTGCTGACAGCAGCTGGCGAGCACCTCTTCAATGGTCCCTTGAGTTCTGGCCAATGCCTGAGGAGCACTTGAAATAAAGGGTAAGAAAATCCTTCCTTACACAGACTCCACTTGAGCTGACCTCAAACAAAACAAGCGTGCTGCTGGTGACCAAACCAAGCTCCTGGAGGCAAATCCATGCCTTGTGCCAAAGTGATGCCCAGGGATGCTGGGCAGGGCACAGAGTGAAACGCTGCAAGAACAAACACAGATGTGAGCACAAACACAGCTAGAATGTCTACTCATGAGCCAGGCATGCTGTTGTGTGCTTCTCTTATGGGGATGAACAGCACTTCATATTTTACCAAAACAGCAGAGCAAGGAACACCAAGTTTTGTTATTTCAGGGAAGGAAGCAAGCGCACAGGTCCTCGTGGCCCATGGGAATTAAGAAAACAACCTGATAGGAAGTGGTGAAAGACATCTGAATGGCATTTCAGCTCTTACTGAGTCAGGATGCTGAGAGCACGCAGCATCTATACCCACAGATAACACCAGGGAACATTTCACTTTGGGATGGGAGCATGAATGATCGTGGTGCCCCAATAGGCTCGAGGACAGGTTTCTGTCGAGGAGAATCATAGAATCACAGCATGGTTGGGTTGGAAGGGTCATTAAAGATCACAGAACCATGGAATGGTTGGGTTGTAAGGGACCCCACAGCACCCCCAGCCCCACCCCTGCCATGGGCTGGGTGCCCACCCCAGCTCAGGCTGCCCAGGGTCCATCGATGGCCTTGGGCACGTCCAGAGATGGGGCACCACAGCTCTGTCTCCTCCTAGTTCTAAGCTCCCGAAGCACTGCTGCAGATGCACCCCATCCCAAGCAGCAACTCACCCCAAAGGAAAGCCCCGGTGTGATGATTCCACATCGCCTACCTTATGGGAGTAATGCTGATCCACGATCCTGGCGAGCCCAAAATCGCCAATCTTCAGCACCAGGTCCTCCGTGCTGATGAAGATGTTGGCCGGCTTGAGGTCCCGGTGCAGCACATTGGCTGAGTGGATGTACTTGAGCCCTCGGAGCAGCTGGTACATGAAGAGCTTGGCGTGCTCCTCGGCAAGCTTCCCCTGCTCCAGCAGCCGAGCCAGGTCCGTCTCCATGTACTCCTGCACGATGTACACCACGTTCAACTTAAAAAAATCCCCCCGGAGGCGGGTCCCCTTGGGCCCCAGCACCTCGTACACCTTCACGATGTTGTCATGCTCCAGCCGACGGATGATCTTGATCTCGCGGAAGGCGTGCTTCATGCTCCGCGCGTCGCTGATGGTGATCTTCTTCACGGCCACTTTGCGGCAGCTCCTGCTGTCCAGGGCCGACAGCACCAGCCCGTTGGCCCCGAAGCCCAGGGGGCGGAAGTTCACAAAGCGGCAGCCCAGGTCGTAGCCGTACATGCTGGCGATGCAGTCGCACTTCTCGGCCATTGCGGGCACGCTCCGCTGTTGGTTTTTTCCCTCTTGGTCACTCATAGAGCTGGGAGAGCCGCAGGACTCCCAGAGCACAGAGGTGTTTTGGAAGGAAGCATGTCATCCTCGCCTACGGACGTTTGAGGGGACTCTTGCTTGGAGCCCGTCACTTCAAAACATGCAGACACAATGGGAATAGATACAAACACACTGATGTATAAAATATTTTAAACCAGGTGAGAAATCCAGGCGTAGAGACCTCCTTCAAACACTGTGAGGATCTCTCTGTCAAAACACAGATTATTTTTCTTGATATTCCAAGACCAGTAGTGCTACACTTTCCAGCCACTCTCCTCTTTTCCTCTGCTGATGCTGGGCTGAAGGCAGGGGCTGGTGGAGCTGGCAGGCTCCCTGCCCGGTGTTCCCAGTGCTTCAGTCCCGGGGCAGGCACCCAGCTCCAATGTCCCTGCAGAGGGGCACAGCCCAGCACAGCCCCATGCCCCCCTGCTGCCCCACAGCTCCAGACAGCGTTTCTCCCTCTGGCGACGTGCATCCAGGCACCTGTGCTCTGCAGCACTCAGCAACACGGTGCTGCTGCTCCATCCCTACATGCAGACCCCATGTCCTCCCTTGGTACCTGGAAATCTTGATCGAAGCAAATAGTTTTCAGCCCAAAAGTTTCTTTCTCTCAGCCGTCTATCAGTTTCCACCTCTGCATTCCCAGCGCCTTGCGTGTTGCCTGATGCTGTCTATGCTGCACAGCCCAGCTCAGCCCTGCTCCTGGAAGAAAAGCAGAAATTGGTCATTGGATGACAGCACTGACCCTGTGCAGTGCCCTCCTCCTGAAGGTGAAGCATGAGCCAAGCTGCGCCCTTTGGGACATCCATCAGTTATAGCTGGGGTGTCAGCGCTGCTCTTGCTGGAGCTGCACTTCAAGTTTTGCTAATTGCTTTGCAGAACGAAGCAGAGTGAGCAAAAGGGCCTGAAAACTGGTGGATTGGGTTCAGCTCCCTCTGCATTGGAGGTTCCATGGCAAATGCGAGCATGGAGCGGCTGGCTGTGCGCCCGGCCCCGCGGGGCTGCCAAGGCCTCGCGCTGTGCAGACAAACCGCTCCATTTTAGTGCGTTTATAAAGAGAGAGCCTGGCGTGTTGCTGGGAGCGGGGAGCACGAGCAGGCCCGCTGCTCCTCGGGGAGTGCTAACGGGACAGCGTGTTCCCAGGAAGGGACAGCGTGCTCATTAGGATGGGCGACTCGCGCTGTCCCGAGCACCAGATCTGCCACCCAAGCACAGGATGTGCCATCCTCCAGTCGTGCCCACGCTGGTGTGCCCGGGGCTGCTTGGGGACAGGGCAGGGGTCCCTCTGCTATGCCACAATGCAGGGCTGGGAAACCCTGCCTGGGAAATCAGCACTGATGTCACTTCTCCCTGCATCCCCTGTAAGGATGCGCTTGGCACCATGATGCTGTGCCCCCAAAGCCACCAACAGCACCTCTGGGAGAGAGCAGGGGTCAGCGAGCACAGCCCCAGCCACGGGGAGCACCAGGAGGGATGTCCCTGTCATCCTAAGCTCTCCTGATGTTCACAAGGCACAGCCAAGTGGTCTCCTGCTCCCCTTGCTGTCCTTCCATTCGTGGCATAAATGAGCTCCATACATAACAGAGCAGCTACAGTGACACCAGACTGCTACAGCACCTAGCATTCAGCTCTGATGGAGGAAAGGCACATGGCCACATCTTTTTTCCCCATAAAAGACAAAAAGAAGGCTTTGGCTGCCCTTCCTAAAGAGGCACTTTGGGAGAGGACAGGATCTGACACCAGTGGGCACAGGACAGGAAGGCTGCACTGCTCTGGTTGTGGGCTTCCTCCCCACAGTCCCACATCTGCAATCATGGTGACAGCACCATATCAGGAAAACTTGCTTGGTGCTTCATTCTTTAACAGGTTCTTGGCAACTGGGAACTGTGGGTGGCAATGGGATAACCCCAGCCTCTAAAAACATAAAGGGCTTTTGAGCAAAGAGTGCTCTGCATTCTGGTTAACCCATCCAATACACTCACTGAACAGGTGCTCCTCTTCCCAATTAGGCCCTCAATCTTCAGCCACAAAATCAGCATCCTTCAGAAACATGGTGCTGCCCTGACACTCGTTCCAAATTCAAAAGCTGTCTTTCCTCTCCCGGCTTGTGACAGTTGTCACACCAATGCTCAGATGTCATGATGACCCTACAAGGACCTTGGGCAAAGTCCCACATGTATGCTGCTGGGCTTAATCCCACAATGGGATGGACCAGGGCACCTATCCAAACTATGGACACTGTCAGGACAGCTGCAGGGACAGCACGTCCGCAAAACAGCCCCAAGGGTGCTCCCAGGGGACGGTGCCACTGTGGTGCTGGGTGCCCTGCCAGCCACTGCATGCCCAGCAGAAATCAGCCAAGGAGACACAGTCACAAGGCAGACAGAACAGAGCATTTAGGGGAAACGCTGACATGGTGCTGTCACAGCTTTCAAAACCTGGGGGAAAAGGGGAATGCCAAACTTGGTGGGCTTTTAGGGATATTGAACCAAAGCATGGCAATTATACCATAAAGCTCATTAAGCTTTCAGCCCACATCTTCCTGCTGCCTTGCATGAGTGTCAAGCCCCTTCTCCACTTCATGGAGCTGCCCCACAGCCCCCACAGCACTCCCAAACTCCTCTTGAGCTGTAGACATGCTCCTGTGGGGCTCCTCATGCCAGCTTAGAGCCTCTTTGTCAGAGCCCTGAATGAGCAGAGCTGCTGCACCAAGCCACCAGCTTCCTCATGGTGCACACAGCAGAGCTCTCCCCATGCCCCAGGCTGCTGCTGGTGCCACCTCCTACCCTCAGCACATGCTGCAGACAGGGGCAGTTAGTACCTAAAATCAAGACCTGTGGGGCGCAGAGCTCGGAGGAGAGGTGTGGACAGCACAGGGATACCCTCTGAAGGCATCTGCCAGCAGTTACCCAACAGCTTGGCAAACACTGTGCTTGGAAAGGAAAATAATGAGAGCCTCTCCTCAAGGCAACAATTATGTAACGCTGCTTTTGGATGCGAGCACTGAGCAGCTACACAGCTCCTGCTGCTGCCGAGTGGGCAACGCCATGGTGGGCAAAGTGCTTTGATTCATAAGGGCAAAGGGGGAAAAGCCATCCCTGTGACATGATGTCCTCCTGCAGCAAGCACAGAAAGAGAAAGGAGAAATGTCCTCGTGGTGAAAGAGCTCAGCCTCCTGCAGCAGTCCCTGTGTTGATGTTCTTCAAAGGTAGCGTGAGATGCTGTGAGCAGGCAGGGGAGGGGGGGGGGATGTGCAGTGGGAAGAAACCAAGCTTTGCCTCGTCAGCTTAATTATTAATAATTAGCACACTTCTAGAGGCACTGGAAGGGAAAAACGCAATGCATAATAAGCCTAAAAGAGAAGAAAGTGCTCTGTTTTAGCTGATGAGCACACACAGTAGCAGTGTTTCTGCACTGGGGCACAGAGGACTACAGCACACTGCCCCTCACCCCTGGGCAGGAGCAGAGTGAGGTGCCCAGCAGCTCTTCTGTCACCCAAAGCGGGGCTGCACGGGGCCCTGTGCCTCCCCAGCCCCCAGCTGTGCCGTGTCCTGCAGCTCCTGCCGCAACATGGGGGCTGGCTATGCTCTTCCTGCTCACCACATCCCCCACAGCAGAGCAGCCCTCTGGAGCTGTGAGAGTTCATTAAAGCTCGAGTGCTGTAACGAGATGGCTGCTATCAGCAGAGCACCACAGGTGCTAATTAAAGGGATAACTGCGATCTCTCGCTTGAGCACTTCATAATATTATAGGCTGGATCCTGCAGACCTTACACCCCGACAGCCCCTTCAGCTGGCCCTGCAGAGAGCCCCAGGGAGGGGCATCCTCCAGGGCTGCATGCAGGTAAATGCGATTATGATGCTCTCATCCAGGGAAACAGCCCCTTCTCTTCCCTTCCTCCTCGCCTCCTGTGGCTCAAGGCAGCATTGCAGGCCTTGCTCTCTGCTCTGCCATCTCTCACACCCCCCAGGCTGACCCCCAGCTCTCACGGATGTGGGAACAGGGACAACCCACCCTGGGAGGATGCAGGAGTGATGCTCACTCTGCATGAGTGAGCTGCCTCAGTGCCAGGGGGTCCACCACAGTCCCCATGCCCCAGAAAGTGTCTCTAGCTGATGCCCAGGGACATTTGCCAGCACCTTGACCTGGACAAAAGCAAGCTGCAGAATCAGAAGGCTTAGCTGTCACCTCCCTTGCAGGAAGCTCTGAATCCCAGCAGCAGGTCCCCTAAGTAAGCTGCCTTGCCTCTGGGATCAATAGCCAACAAGAGCCCCACAGCCTGCTCAGGAGGCAACTGTTCATTTCTTTCCCCAAAAAGAGCATTTTGCAGTCTCGCTGACTCACACAGATCTCAAACAGGGCAGAAAGGCACTAGGCTGAGCCTGGCCTGGCAGCCAGTGCTGGGAAACCAGCTGTGGCCTTGGGGCACTGAGCACAGACAGGGGGAGGAAGGCTGCTTTCCTAGCAACACTGCCCCAGGCTCTGTGCTCTCCAGCTGGGGATAAAGGGGTGAAGCCCTGAACAAAAGCTGGCTTAGCAGGGCTGCTGCACTCCCCCATCACCCTGCAGCACAGATCTGGGGGCTGGAGGAGTTCTATCCCTACTCAAGCAGTGCTCTGTGCTCTTCCCAGCAGCTTTGCTGTGCCCCCTGAGGTGGATGGATGGAGACACAGACACTTCGTGCTGCACCTGCAGCCCCTGCCATGCTCCTTCCTTACTGCTGCTCCTCCTTTCCCACTGCCTTTGAGCGGCTGACATGGCACCAGCAGGATTATTTCCACTACCTAAAAAATAACAATGCCCAGAACTGATGAGTCAGGCGTCTCCCACCAGCCACCAAGCAGGGCAGACATGTGGCAGCTCGCCAGGCACACCACGCTGCCCTTTTGCTCTGCCACCTAAAAGAGATGCCATCGCCCAGCCCGTGCCAGCATCCAGGAGCCCACAGATCAGGCCTGTGCCTGTGTTACCAACTGGTGGGGCCAAATCAGTATATGTAAAAGCAGGAAGGGTACAACAAATGTAACAATAGAGGAACTGCCCTGGAGGCTTCTCATCATGCCAATCCCAGCCTGACTCACCTGCCTGCACCTTGGGAGCGAGGCAGCTCCTGCCCCACACGGGGCTCAATGCACCAAACTTCACCTCCACCTTAGTCCTAAGGAGCACAGAGGCAACGTCCCACACTGCTGGGGACAAGGAATCCCACAAACAGCTTCACAAACACCACAGCCCCTCTTCTGGCCCAGATCTCTGTTTTTAATGCCTCCAAGCACTGATTTTGGGAGAAGGCGGCATGCACTCGTGGGGCTGGCAGCTGGGGGAGCTGAACAGCAGTGGCGGCGGCAGAAATGTGCTGGCACTGTCAGAAATAACAGAGATGGGAGATTTGCTGGAGAATTAAAGCAAACATGTTGTAAGCCCTGGTCCCAAAATAGCCCGAGGAGAAACAAAAGGCACTCCCAGTGACTCTGAGCATCCACATAACGCACAGGAACAAAGGGCTTGGCCAGAGCACTGCCAAAGCTTGCGCTCAGCACAACCACCTACTGCTCCAACGAGATGATGTGGTTCACTTCATCTGAAGATAACCTCAAGGAACAGCCCATCCAGGCAGGTCTGGAGGCGACGCAGAGCAATGCCAGGAAGGCAGCAAAGCAGCTGGCTGCTTTTAACAAGCACTCCTCTAACTAACCTGGGTGCAGTGAGCTGCAGGCCGCAGATGTGCACGACTGCATGCAGCAGCGGAATGGAGGAATGAATGAATGCTGCAGGGAAAAGCTTGGCTGGGCTCATCCCTTGGCTGAGCTGCTGAGGTGAATCCGTGCAGCTGGAGTGTGCATTCCTTCAGCGCTGCTTTGTGCCATGGGCTCAGGTGGAGCTGGGGCTGCTCCTGTGCTGGAGGGAAGGGGAACACTCTGCCCCAGGTGGGCGCAGGCACCTCATGGGCTCTCAGCACAGCTCAGCACCCATGCAGCTCTCTCTGCCCTCATCAGCACAGCACAGACTGCTCTGGTTTAAATCCATGGCACTCCTGTCCACAAAGCCCAGCTCCCATGTGCTCACTCTCATCTCATCCCAACTGTCCTTGGGATTTAAGAGGAGCTCTCAGTAACTGCTTTGCCATGGCCTTTTGTCCCTGGAGGTGACTCCTGCAGAACACTCGGCAGCCACCACCTTGCCAAGAGCCCTTTTCTCCTCCTACCAGGATGGATTCAGGCTCGAGCCTCGGAGCTGATAAAAAGAACCCACTAAAAAGCCAACTGAACTGCAAGGACCACGCTCAGCTCTGCTGGGTTTGCCCTGCACCAGTCATTTCTAATGACTCCAGCGCAGAGCTGGGGGCACTGCCCAGAAATGGCAACACTGCTCCAGGTGCTTCACCAAAAGCAGAGCATTATTTCTGGTTTACGTCATTTCTGCACCTCTGACCACGCTCAGCCTGGGGCACACGTGGAAGGGAAATGCTCAGCCACCAGGCAAATGCTTCCCAAAGTTGATACAAACTGAAAAAAGGCAAAAAAAAAAAAAAAAAAAAAAATAGAGCAGAACTCCCAGACAGTAGAAATATCATAATCCTTACAGAAATTATCTGAAACCTCCCTGCGTCACATTCACTCCCTGTAAAACCACCCAGCCCAGTCCCAGCATTTCAGCATGCAGCACTGACAGCCACTCTACAGACTGAAGAAACAGCAAAGCCACTTTTCCTTTCCATTCTCCTTGATCTGCTTTTCATTGCAGCCAGCCCCAGTTGAACCAGGCCACAGGAGCCCAGCCCTCCCCTCTCTCCTTGGAGCCATGGGAAGCAGAGATCTAGTTCTGCATTTGCATTCCCAGCCTCCCCCCAGCAGCCAGGGTTTAACTCACCTTTACTCAAAGACACTTTCTGTGGCTCAAACCATCCTCTATTCCAGAGGACATTTGGGGCTGGAGGCATCACTTCTCCCTGCAAGCAGCACTCCAAACCTGAGCTGTCATTAAGCTTTTTATCTTGCTTTACCACAGCTAATTGCTGCAGGGGCATCAACCACCAGGTAATTAATACAGCCGTAAAATCAGGCACAGCCAAGAGCCTACCTGTGCAAACAGTGAGAGCAGCAGGGACAGAGGGACACTGGCACTGGCAGCCTGGGGGATGGCTGCTATCTGCTGAACACGGGGTGACACGGGGCTGAGGGCAGCTCAGCCACTGCACCAGGAAACCTGCAGGAACTGCTGAGCCAGCACAGCCCCGGGGGCAGGGAGGCTGGGACGGAGAGGGGCACAAAGGAGGGCTCAAGCGCTGAAAAGTCGTTCAGATCACATCAAGTGATTGTGGTTCACAGCGGTGGGAAAGACTCAGAGACCATTTGCTAGCCAGGCTCAGGATGTAACCAACAAATTCCATTCTTTTCTACCCATGCAGCTACAAGGAGGACAGCGCTTCCCCACTATTAATGACACAAGCAAACCCAGAGAGGCAAATAAAAATCCCACAACGCCAACAAGTAATGAATAATCAATAGCAGAGCAGCGACCGCTGCTTCATGGCAGCTGCAGAGCTCTGTGCTCCAGAGCCAACTGCAGAGCCCAGGGGTGGGCAACGCATGGGGAAACTGTGTGCTCACAGGGATGGAGCATAGAAATGAGGTGTGACATACCACAACTCCCAGGGAGGGAGGCAGTACTCAAGCGTGGTCCTCAGGGATTTGTGTCACTGCTCAGTGAGACTCTTTCTGGGAGATGATGTGGAACATGAGGCTGTGACAAAAGCCATAACTAAGGGACAGTTGGTGGGAGATCCAGGTCACCTGGTGGAGCTGACAGAGCGCTTTGCATGGAGTGAAGCAATGCATGAAGCCCCCAGGATGGCTGATGGCAGAGAAGGTTTTGGGGTGAGCAGAGCATCCCCTCTCATACAGCAGCAGAGCAAAGGGAGGGCAGAAGAAGGTGTCCTTCAAGGTGTGATGGCAAAAATGTCCCTTAAGAGGGGGAAAATGAGCTCACCGCAGCGCTGCCAAGGTCACAGCAGGCAAAGCGGCCCCAGGGGTGGCCACAAAATCTGCAGGAGCTTCTCAGCGTGAGGCTATGGTGACCCAAGTAACGCAGCATCCCAAGAAGGAGGTCAGGAGGTGATCCATCAGCAGGTACTGCGAGCCATTGTCCCCTCTGGGACAGGGGCACAGCAATGCCCCACATCTGCAGGGCAAAGCTCCGCCTTGCAATGCAACAGTATCTCCCCAGAGTGAGAGCAATTACACATTGGACTGAGTGGTAGGAAGGCAGCGGGGTCACGTTAGGAAGGGAAGGATTGAGGCAAAAAGATGAGAAAGCAAGGTTTGGGAGCGTCATGCAAGATGGCTCTCGCTTCAATTCAGACCACAGCTGTCTAAGTGTGAGCCTGCACCCCTGAACAGCATCCCTGCTCGCGGCTGGGGCCCTTGTGGTGAGGTGAATCTGTTCCTGGGATGCACGGCCACGGCAGACACTGAGCACAGGTCGGCCTGTCACATCAATGGCACAGCTCCACCGGGAAGCGAACCTCACCCCACCTGGAAAACCAAGGGGGAATTTGGGATCCACCTCTGGCCATCCCATGCTGCCAGGTCACCTGGAGCACGAACGCCCAGCGTGGGGGTGCAGCCCTTCCTTCCTGCGGTTGGTGCATGGAGACAGAGCCCATCTGCACGAGGCACAGCGAGCCAGAGGGCTGACGCTGGCTGGGACACTGCCGGGGCCAATGCTACCTCCTTTCTGAGCACAGCAGGGCTGCAGCCCTCCCGGGGCAGGACTGAGCAGGGACAGCATCACGGTGAGCATCAGTTCCCTCTGGTGGGCTTTGAGGCCAGGCAGGGGCTGCCAACGGTGGTCCTTCCCAGCACAGAGCTGACGGCAGCAGGTCATCACGCTGTGACCTCACTATGGCTCGGGTCCTTGCATCGGTTCCCTGCAGAGCTCCATTTGCTGTTGGTCACTCTATGCCAGGGGACATCCATCCATCCACCAATCCATTCATCCATCCATCCACCCATCCATCCCCAACTGGGACAGCGCTGCAGCGGGAGCCACGGCCACGTCCTTCAGCTGTGCCACAGCGGAGCGGTCCTGGGGCTCACCCAGGGGAGCAGCGAGCTCCCGCGCTTCCCGGTACCCCTCAGAAGAACCCGAGGACGGCAACGGGGGACAGCGCGGCGGCTCCANGGCGGCTCCAGGGCACGCGTGAGGCGATGTCCCACAGCCGTGACACGGCGCGGGCTGCGCCCCCCGGGGACCACCGGCGCGGAGGTACCGCCCACCCGCAGCCAAACGCGCTCCCCACACACCCACCCCACAGCCGCCTCCGCGCTCGGGGCTCGCTCACCGGTTCGGTCCGGTCCGGTCCGGTCCAGCTCTGCTCAGCGCCGCTCTGCTCAGCGCACCGCACCGCACCGCCCCCGCCGTGACGTCAACGCCGCCTCAGCGCCGCCGGGGCCACCTGCGGGGGGGGAGGGGCGCAGGG
>WBMW01002815.1:607034-654096 GCA_013396635.1 Penelope pileata | reverse complement strand
CCCGCGCCAAGCGCCGCAACCGCCGCTCTGTGACGGCTGGGGGGGGCGGCCGCTGTCTCTCAGAGCCCCTCGGGTGCGGCGGCCGTGGGGTCCCGGATTTGAGGTAGACGCACGGAATTGAGGTAGACGCACGGAATTAGCACAGAATTAACCCATTTCCAGCCCCAGGCTGCCCACAGCCCCGTCCTGGCCGCGGGCAGCTCCGAGGGTGGGCACTGCAGCTCTCCGAGTGAGGCATTTCTCCTCACATCTCGCCTCAATTTGCCCTCTTGGAGCTTAAAACCGTCCCCGCGTGTCCTGTGGCTGTATACTGTGTGACAGGGCAGTCTCTGGGTTATTCATAAGCTCCTGGAGTTGTGGGATGTGGCGATATGCAGTCCCCATGCAGGAGGCTTGGGCCCTCCAGGCAGCCTGCACGGACAAATTCACCATACGCTGTCTGTATCTATATGTATTTGAGGCAGGAATTAAAGGCTTGTGCCTCAGGAATCCACGGTGGGAGCACAGCTGCTGATGGCGACCGATCCCCTCTGAACCAGCGCTGCACTGGGCTTCTCCAACGCAGGGAGAAATGACATAAACCCCATAAGTTAAATCTTCACCGGGGGAATGGGGGTCTTTGTGCAATTTTTGGTGCTGTCTCTGTAATACTCTGAGGTTTTGTTGAGATTAAAGGGAGTGTTTCCATCCTGCTGCCCCATGAGTGAGGTGCTGGCACTATTTCAGTACCTCGCAGGGAACAAAAACCCCTTTTTTGGGATAGGAGGGGTAACAGGAGCATTGAAAGCTGCTGTGACGTCCTCCTGGGGGAAAAAAAAAAAACATTTTTGGGATAGGAGGGGTAACAGGAGCACTGAAAGCTGGCATGAAATCCTCCTGGGGCAGCTGAGCTCATGCTGCGGTGATGCTGCGAGGCTGAGCATGTGGCATCCTCCTGGCAGTGACACGGTGACAAATGCTGTGGCAAAGGGTCCCTCCTGGTGTAAAACTGGGCCTGTTTGGGCAGGGATGCTATCTAACAGGTTAAAAAGGCCTCCTTTAAGCAGCAGAAGCTTGAGGCACACACAGCTGGCCTGCAAAACCCTGAGGCCACCACAAACCCTGGGTGGGGCACCCGGAGCTCCGTGATGAGCAGAGCTGTAGGAGCTGTTTTGTCACCCTCAGGTGGCCCCAGGGACTGCTGGTCTCTGTCTTCTCTTCCAGCCTGGGCCATTTTCCAAGCAGGGAATTTTTATCATTGCAGCCTTTACAGCATTTTATTCAGAGCCTGAAATTCACTCCTTCAGTGACTCTTACAGGTCTCTTCCAACTCAGGATGTTCTAGGACTCCAAACACTACAGACACCCTGCAGAGGTGACATTCAGACTGCTGGAGGGCTTTGCCATGGTAGACAACCCATCCAGGTGTAGCTTTCACCCCAGCTGTACAACACTGCTGTTGCACCCACTGCACAGTGTTTGCCTTGCATGCGGTTATTCCAATGACAGTGATACCCAGGTGCTGCTCCGATGCATTTAGGAGCTTAAATCCTCAGCCAGCAAAACAAATGGGAGCTGCAATCAGTGCCATAAATCCTCTGCCAGCTCTGTACTCAGTGACATCAGAGTGACACGAGCCAGTCTGGTGCTGTTGTTCTGTGCTGCACACACTGATACATCTGCTCTGACACTCCTGATGTTCCAGACATCCCCAAGATTTCATCAGCCCTTGGAGCAAGGTGCAAAGCATCAGTGCTTGCCCTGGCTATGGCCTGCAGCCGTGCCCCTGGATCACTGATGCTTTCACAGCTCTGTGCACCACAAGAAGAGGATAAAGGTTTTTTTTGTACCAAATCCCATAAAGCGGAGCAGCAGTGTGAAAGCAGCCTCAGTTCCAGAGGTGCTAAGCCTGGCTGCTGGGCTTGGAGGGGGCTCAGGGCCAGTGGAAAATGCACATGTGCACTGCTCAACACTTTGCAGGTGGCAGAGCCGCCTTCTCTCTCTGCACAGATACGAACTATTGTTAAGAATCACTCTGCATAAAAACAATTTCCCATCTTACAGCTGCTTTTGTTTATTACAGAATAACCCATGTGGGATTGAGCTGCCTGCAGTTTGCCCACAGAACCTCCACCATCTCCCAGGACAGGGCAGGTGAGTTCAACAGCACTGTGAAGAAGCAGTGTTCATTCCAACAGTGCTTCTTGCCCAGACAGCCTCCTCTTGTCTCCATGCTGCCCACGCTGCACGTACACGCTGCTCGCCAAATTTCAGCTTTCCTCAGCACTTCCAGCTCGCGGCCCAATTTCGTTCCGGCAGCTGTATTATTAATCAGCAGGCTGCAAATTATGCTGCTATAACCCACGTACATTTGGCATTTTCAGCTGAAAAGAAAATAAATTGGCCCAGGGTAAACAAATCCTGGCCGTGCGGGGAAGCCCCACTGGCATGGGGAGCGCTGGGGGGGCGGGGAGCGTCTCCCGGGCTGGACCCCATCAGCAGCAGCAGGTTGTTGCAGCTAATTAGCAAATTGAGATGAATGAGATGAGTGCTTACCCAAACTGTGTGCAGCTCCCTGACTAGGAAACTCATAGCTCATGATTCTACAGTTCTATGGTTTTTAAGGTTCCTTTCATCCCAAACCATTCTATCCTTCCACAGTTCTATGAGCTTCAAGGACCCTTCCAACACAAGCCATTCTGTGGTTCTGTGACCTTTAAGGACCCTTCCAACCCAACCATTCTATGGTTCCATGATCTTCAAGGTCCCTTCCAACTCCTGCCCATCCCAGATGCTGCTTTGTCTGCTCAAACGGGATGCATGAACCCAAAGCAATGGGTTTTGGGACACCAAATTGCCACAAAATCCGGGTGGTGGCCATGCCTTCACCACCACCTGACCCCACAACTGCCCTGAGCAAGCAGCTCTCCAAGCAGAGGCCTAAAAAAGAAACTGGCAATGTGAAATATTTAAATATCTCTTGGACTTCATAACCTTTCATACAGAAAAAAAGCAAACGAGAACACCAAAAAAGGAGAGGCTGATGAATGGTCAGGCCAGAACTATGCCCCCACGTCCATGTTTCCTATTCAAACCAAGTTTGCCTCCGTAAATGTCATGACATATTTCTAGAGTCTTAAGGAGACTTGCTCGTTTTCTTGGGAAAGAATACAAGAGAAATAGTGTTCAAGGCTGTTCAGATTCACTGCTGCATCTCGGTGCCTCAGTGCTGCTGGGGATCACTTTGTTGCATTTTGCTAACGGACCAACATGCAGAGTTTGGTCCCACAGAGCTGACTGAAAGAACTTCCCATATACCAGGTAGAAAAAAGCATAAATCCCATAAATCCAACTCACTGGTGGTGGTTTCTTGCAGCTGACGGCACGCCAGCTGAGCTGAGTTCAGCGTGGCTCACCGTTAGCCCTGAGCGCTCCGCTGACTCCACTGAAATGAGTCTGTGTCTGAATTGATGCTATCAGGAAAAGATTAATTCCCCAGGGGCATGTGAGGCAGAGTCATGCGCCATCACTTGCCCCAGAGTAGTATTAATGGACAAAAATAAAGTGGAAATTAAAAGCAGCAGGATGGGAAAATGCCGTGAGTGTCAAGCCGGGGAAATTACACCACTCTAAGCTGCCGCACGCTGCTCCCTCCTCTGTGAGCACTCTGATTTCTCCCTCTGGTGTTGTAAATCAAACAGATGCTTAAATGTTGGTGCCTGCAAAGCAGCCTGGCAGTGGGACAGCGAGCAGAGTGCAGAACCATGCTGTGCCATGCCCTGAAGCAGCCGCCAGCACCCGACATGCCGTGCCGTGCTCCGCCCCGACATCATAGAACCATGGAATCACAGAGCGGTTGAGTTGGAAGATTATAGAACCATAGAGTTTATCCCAGAGACAAGTGTTGGAGTTCATCCCTCCTAAGAAGAAAGAGCCCCCACTGCAGCCTTGGCTCAGGATGGATGGGCATGCAGCTGCACAGGAGGCAACAGCAGAGCACAGGATCTGTTGGTCACACGTGAAGCATCAGCTCCAGCCCCTGCAGCTCCTCCAGGGCACTGTTAGGAGTGGGAGAGTGAAGGGAGGAAGGGCTGGAGATGTTCAGGAGCTGCGCTGAGCCCAGGGCTGGGCAACACAGCAGACACTGTGGTTACCTCTCCCTCCTCCTTCTCATGTCACCTGCTGCCACGACAGCTGTGGGAGCGCCCACCCCCCAAACCAGGGTGGGAGCGGGGATTTCTGCCTCCACCTATCAAAGCAGGAGCAAACACACTAAGAGCAGAGCTTCTGATTCCCCTAACTGTCACCAGCTTGCCATCAGCATCCTTTCATGTTTCCGTTGCTTTCCTCTGCCATATTAAATTGACCTAAAACTGCCAAAGCAAAGGAGAAAAACAGAGCAGAAGAGCCCAGGTAGGAGCCGGAGAAGCACAAGATCTTCCTGCTTGGCCCACCACAGCTGCACGAGGCGCCCGGATCCGGCCCACAGCTCGCGGGCAGAGCAGCATTTTGAGCTCTCCGGCAAGCATCGTGCGGGTTGTCGAGGTGAGCCAGGTTAATAAATAACCTGGGCTGAAAGCCCATAAAATGGAGCAAATCTGAAGTGCAGGTGGGAGAAACACGGATGCATGTGGCTGTTCCTGTGGGAAGGAGCAGCATCTGCAGGAGTGTGAGCAGCAGGGAGGGAGTTGTGCTGCTCTGGGGGAGCTCTGGCTTGTCCCCAGCAACCTGCAGACCCAGCACAGGGACAGAAGGGGTTGTCCCAGCCTGGGGTAAGGCTGGATTCTGGGAGAGGGCTCCTTGGAGTTGGATGTGTGTGTGTGCTATAGGATTGCTTTGTAGCAGCCACACAGAACCAATTCCCATTTTAACCTCTTCCTCTGGCTATCAGGTCTGCCCCGACCGATCCCCATGGGGCAGCTCATCCCCACTGCCTCAGATTTCACCTCCTCACAGCTACCCTGCAAAAACAAACTTAAAAAGGAAAATGCCAGCAGATCCTCCAAGCCAGCACAGCTCACATCTGTGATGAAGGGATGAGGATGGGCTTTTCTTGTGAACTAATTCCCTTGAAAGCCACCAAAAATATATAAAAAAATGGAAATGAAAAGCGAACTTCAGCATGGATCGGTCCCCAAGGCTTTTACTGCCCATAAATCAGCCTTAAAATAGCGCCAGGAGAACGCGAGCAGTGCAACGTCACGGAGTGGTGGAGAGGCCTGTGCTCACCATCCATCATTCGTCTCACAACAGTCTAATGAAAGGCACTGCTGAGCTGCAAAGATTGTAGAGCCACTGCACTGCTCTGATAGCTGGATCTCAACAGAATTCGGACAGAGCCTCTTCGGAGGTGCACATTTTTCCTTCAGTTCTGCCCCCACCGTTCTTCTGCTCTATCTGCATGCAGAACACCCACCCAGAACGGAGGCGGGCAGTTTTCCTGCTGCAGATCTCAGTGCAGGAAGCAGTGTTGTGCCCCAGTACATCAAAGCAGAAATGCACTTACAGTTGTGATCGCAGCTCTCCCAACACTTGCTTTTGTTCAGCTCTGCAAGCAATGTGTATAGCAATAAGCTGGCGTCACGTTGCTGCCCATGCACAGGAACCAGCATGGTAAAGGTGATTGTGTTTCAGCAAAGCTTCCTACACTGTCATTGCATCCCACAGCTCTGAGCACTCATCTCCAGGATCATTATTTCCACCCGTGCCTCTCCAGAAGAGGAATTCAGGAGAACAGAAAGCACTTTTTTTTTAAGCAAGAGAACAGCAGAGCAGCTGGAACAAAGAGAGTTTTACAGACAATTTTGCTTTGTCTCAGCCTCTTAGATGCAGGCGTGGGTCTTGGACTGGAGCACAGCCCAGCTCCCCTTTGACACACCTCACTGCCCTCCTCCCTGCACAGCCAGCCCTGATCCTGCAAGGTGTGGATAGCTGCTCCATAACCACCCCATAGCCCCACGTCCCCATGTCCCCACAATGTCTCACTGTCCTCATGATGTCCCCTACCCTGCTGAGTGCCAGCAGGCAGCAGACTGGGATTTCTGACCACCAAAGCCTCATTAACCCCTGCAGTCATTTCCCACATGACACCGGACTGCTGCAGCCATTAACCCCTCACTTTGCCTGGCCCAGCCCGAGGAGCTGGCTTCACTCACCAGCTGCCCCACATCACCCTCTTCTGTTCCATGCAGCTCCCACTGGTGGAAGTGACACCATGGGTAGAGCAGAATTCAGGCTACAAGAACACACGATTCCTCTCACCTACCAGGTCGTTCAATTTGTGTTATTCCGGGAGGGCCTGGATATTTCAGCTCATGGAAATGAATGCTTTGTCCCTCAAACCACAGAGCTTAGAATCACAGACTCATTGAGGTTGGAAAAGAGCTCTGAGATCACCAAGTCCAACTGCGGACCCATCCCCATCGTGGAAACACCAAAAGCTCACTCAAGAGAGGAGATGGGAACTGGCTGAGCACCCGTGAGCTGGGACAGAGCAGTGCTGTGCTGTCCCAGGTCAGCAGGAACCTCCTGAGGAAGAATGAGGGGGGTGCAGCATGGCGCTGCGCTCCCATGTGCTCCTTGGGAGGAGTGAAAGTCAGAATTAAACACAGCATTGGGATGAGGGACGCAAGTACTGAGCGTGTTTGTGAGAATCTGCCCGAGGGAAAAGAGCTGAGAAAATTACAAACTCCATAGTAACAGTCTGAAAGCTGCTAACCAACATCTTATGAACCACAGACTGCAAGCCCCACAATAAAGCATTACAGGGATCACAAACAAAGCTGGGAGCAACCAGGCTTACCCAGGCCGAGACAAGTATTTCTGTACGGCTCTTTTGAGACCTATTCCATCCTCCATCTGTGTTCACCCATCACCAAGCTCCTTTTTCAGCCCTGGATATTTATATGTAGGCCTCTCCCTGCAGCAAAGCTTTAATCACGGCTCTTCTGGGGCTGTTTGTGGCTCTTTGTACTCCTCATCACACCTTGGAGGTAATGCAGGCACATCTAACCTGCTGCTGTGCCATCATGGCGGTGGCTCTGCCAACTCATGTTGGGTGAAATGGCACCATGTTGTGCACCAATAACATTTTTGTGCAAAAGATTTGAACAAGGATAGTGTCAAGGAAAATGTCATCAAAGCTAAGAATTTCATGAAGTCCAAGGGATGGAATCATCACCAGTTCCAGGAGTTCCATGGAAGCATGGACGGGTGCTAGTGGTGGGGACATCATTTCCTTTTCTGGAGCAATGAAACTGAATTGGGGTAGAATGCTAAAAAGGTTTTTGATTTCCAGAATGAAATCATTTGTGGAGTCAAAAGGAGAACTTGTGCCAGAACCTGAACAATGGCACAGATTGAGCATTTTTCGTGAATGTAACTGCTCAAGTCAATGAGTGCGTAAGGGAAACAGTAGGTCACAGCCTGAATTAGTGATTGAGCACTTGGTGAAGGGCAATGGCTGGCCTAGGGATCACCTGTACCCCCCCTCCACGTGATGGGGAGGGGTGGACCCAGGGTGGAGTTACCCTGAGCTCATGTAAGAGCCAGCCACCGAGGGGAAAAGATCTCTCGTGTGGGATCTGGCTGATCCTCATCTCGGTGGGAGATCACCATCAAGCATAGAATCATAGAATGGTTCAGGTTGGNCCCGCTCCAACAGCTCCACATCCTTCTTGTGTTGGGGACCCCAGCCTGGACACAAGACTCCAGGTGAGGTCTCCCGAGAGCAGAGTAGAGGGGCAGAATCACCTCCCTCGCCCTGCTGGCCACGCTTCTCTTGATGCAGCCCAGGATCCCGTTGGCCTTTTGGGCTGCAAGCGCACACTGCCAGCTCACGTTGAGTTTCTCATCAACAGACACCCCCAAATCCTTCTCCTCAGGGCTACTCTCAAGCCATTCTCCGCACAGCCTGTGTTGGTGCTTGGGATTGCCCCAACCCTGTGTGCAGATCCCAGCTCAGATCTCAACATCCCACTACAAAAGACTCAACCCAGAAGGTTGAGAACCCAGAAGGTATTCAGCACTCCTCCGAACCTGAAAAGGTTGTTTTACTGAAAAAGTTCAAAGTTTATTGAGGGTCTTTTGCTTATGGAAGCACCATCTTGACAGTGCCAGTCAAACAGGAGGGGTCTTCCATCAGCTGTTGGGGTACAGCAGGTGCAGGCTCACAGAGGAAGTTATAACTCTGCTCATTAAAGCTATTCTGATTGCTCTGAGCTGAAATGTATCCCAGCAATCCTACTCTGGAATTTGCTACGCTACTCAGTCCCTTGAAAGCAATCTTTATAACACGAAGAAGGGAGAGCTTGGCCAGTGTTGTCAAAGTGTAATTTATCATAGAATCATAGAATTCTTAGAGTTGGAAGGGAACTTTAAGGGTCATCTGCTCCAACTCTCCTGCAATGTACAGGGACATCTACAGCTCAGGTTGCTCAGAGCTTGGTCCAGCCTGACCTTGAATGTCTCCAGGGACGGGGCTTCCACCACCTCTCTGGGCAACCTGTTCCAGAGCTTCACCACCCTTACTGTAAAAACTTTTTCCTTAAATCTAACCTAAATTTCCTCTTTCAGTTTAAAGCCGTTCCCCCTTGTCCAGTCCCCACAGACCCTGCTAAAGAGTCTGTCCCAACTTAACATTTAAGAAAATCTCTGCTGTACTCTTTCAACTCAATGGGTTGCAAAACCAATCTGGCAGCATGACAAAAGATGGAAGCCATCCACCTTGCAAAGCTGCTGCTCATCAGCCTGGAAACCCTTCGCCCACCTCAGCTCATCCTGCTCAAACCATGCAGGGAGCTCCAAAACACACCACTGGGATGAGAAGAAAAAGATGAGGAAATCTGGAAATGGGTTTGAGGCATGAAAAAAGTAGAATAAATGCTTTCTTGGAGTTGCTACAGAGAATGAAGTACGGCCTCCACCTCACAAACAGAGGTGGAGCATGAACATGCAGAGAATTTCATTCTAATGTGATGAGAAGCACCTGTGAGCACAGGAGAGCAGGACCCAGGAGCTCCCTCAGCAGACGACGTAGCGAACGAGCTGGGCGCCGCGCGCCTCCCGCAGCCGCTGGCAGTGGCGCAGGATGTTGATGATGCAGTGGAAGCGCTTGTCCACCTTCATCTGGGTGAACTGCTTGATGTCGGCCTCCACCACAAAGAACTCACCTGGGAAACATAAAATGGCTTCAGTGTAGGAATTATGGTGTCAGGCACACAAGTAACAACACAACCTCTGCTTAACAACCCCGTCAGAGCTAAGCAGCCCATCACCGCATATGGCTTCCATCACATCTGAAAAATAATTCTTTGTTAGTTAAGACTATGAGAGAAAAACATGAACTCCTTGCAGTGGCACCTTGTAGTATTGGCACAGGAAGGCCCCGTGTCAGATCTTGCAGTCCTTCCTCTCCTGTAGCTGATTAACCGCCTCAGACAGAAAAGTTTTCTTACGAAGTGCTTAGAGGAAACCCAGGCTGGAGGAAAATGAAGTGAAGGACAAGAGAACTCCAAGTGGTAAATCAGCCTCAGTGGGGACCCGACTTAAATGTCTGTACGCTAACGCATGGAGCATGGGGAACAAACAGGCAGAGTTACAGGTGTGTGCGTGCCTACAAGGCTACAATGTCATTGGCATCACTGAGACGTGGTGGGATGGCTCTCGTGATTGGAGTGTAGGATTAGATGGGTATAAACTCTTTAGGAAAGACAGGCAGGCAAAAAGGGGAGGGGGTGTCGCTCTCTATATCAGTGATCGGCTGGAGTCAATGGAGCTCCTCATGGGGGTGGATCAGGATCTGCCAGAGAGCTTATGGGTCAAGGTTAAAGGGAAGGCAAGTGAAGGAGACATAGTAGTGGGGGTCTGCTAAAGGCCACCTGACCAAGAAGACCGAGGGGATGAGGATCTCTATAAACGGATAGAAACAGTCTCATGTTTGCAAGCTATGGTCCTCATGGCGGACTTCAACCACCCCAATATCTGTTGGGAGGACAACACAGCGGGGCACCAGCAATCAAAGAGGTTCCTGGAATGTACGGACGATAACTTCCTCTTCCAAGTGGTGCAGGAACCCACGAGAAAAGGTGTCATGCTGGACCTGGTCCTCACCAACAAGGAAAGGCTGGTGAGTAACATGTGGCTCATGGGCAGCCTTGGCTGCAGTATCATGAAATGGTAGAGTTTGAGATCCTTAGGGCAGCTAAGAGGGTGCACAGCAGACTCACTAGCGTGGACTTCAAGAGAGCAGACTTTGACCTCTTCAGGGATCTGCTTGGCAGGGTGTCGTGGGACAAAGCCCTGGAGAGAAGAGAGGCCCAAGAAAGCTGGTTGGTATTCAAGGGCCATCTCCAAGCCCAGGAGCAGTGCATCCCAAAAAAGAGGAAAGCGGGCAGGAATGCCAGGAGGCCTCCATGGATGAATAAGGAGCTCCTGGGCTTTCTAGGGCACAAAAGGAAAGTCTATAGGGAGTGGAAACTGGAACGGGTTAGCAGGGAGGAATACAAAGAGGTGGTCCAAGCAGCCAGGGACCAGGTTAGGAAAGCTAAAGCCCAGGTAGAATTAAATCTAGCCAGGCACATAAAGCGGAACAAGAAGAATTTCTACAGGTATATCGATGATAAAAGGAAGACTAGGGAAGATGTGGGCCCTGTCCAAAAGGAAACTGGAGGCCTAGTCATGAGGGATGCGTGGGAAGTCTCCTTGCCCATGGCAGGGAGGTTGGAACAAGATGATCTCTATGGTTCAGGTTGGAAGGGACCTTTCTATGATTCTATGAAAATCACTTCAAAATGCCTGCAACAGAGTGGCAAGAAAAAGCTCTCACAAGCTAACAGGACACCTGAGGAAGACTGCACTCTGCTCCCACTCCCACAAGCTGTGGTTTTTGTATTCAGTCTCTCTACACTGATCAGGTAGGAGATCATAATGGATTATGCTTAGGGCAAGGCAGGGGCAGCAGCACCTCGTGATGGAGCATTCCTTCTTTCTATGAAGGTATGAGACCCTTTCCAGCTCAACCAAGGAGACTGGAGGCGATGCTGCCTGGAAGCTGATGGTGCCAGGAGAACTGGGACAATGCCACATCAGAGTTTGCAGTGCTGCCAGGTCCATGTACAGATGAGGAGGGGAAAGTTTCTTTACCAGTAGCAAAAGGAAAAAGCTACATGAGTGCTTCAACCGTAACTAGTTTGCTCAAGACTATCCGCAATTTCAAGGAACAGGGCAACATACCAAAACCTGAAGATAACCTGCACGCCTGTTACATTGCCTGTTCCATGTAGGGCAGCCCAGGAACACCCTGAGCTCTGGCAGGAGATAATTTCTTCCTGCGTTTGCCCCGAGCTCAGGGCGCAACCTGAGGGTCTCACAGTCCAGGAGCAGCACTGGCTGAGGGGTGAGCTGGCTGCAAACAGCCCCTCTGTTCACTGAATACACTCAGCAAGAAGCTGCACCACCTCTCTCTGCAGGGAGTCAGCCTGGCAGCCCAGCAGCATCTCTTCTCACCCTGAAATTGGAGAGCAGCTAGCAGCCAGCCTGGCCCGAGGAGCTGTGGGATCCCAGCCACAGGCCCACAGCAGCCACTCCAGCCAACAGACCCACGGCTGCACAGCCTCAGCCTGAGCAGTGCCACGGATAATGACATGGAATCATTCTGTGCTGCTCAGGTAAGAAGCACTTGCCAGCCTGCCAGGCCCTCCTCAGGCTCCCAGAGCAGCACAGAACCAACAGCCACAGGCTCAGATGCTGCATGCCCTGCTTCCATCACTGAGTTTTTCAAAACAAAGAAGAAAATACAGAGCAGCTCCCAGGTACTTGAAGAAATTAAAAGCCTCCGATTTGGCATTATTAGAAAAAGTGTTTTCCAGCAGAAAAATCTCTCAGCTAGCTGCTCGCTTCTCAGCTTGCCAGGACAGCTCTCACCACAGCTGAATTGGAATGAAGCTCTCTTCTGCCAGAACTTGGGTGTCTGCCTCTCAGCTCTGCTCCTACGCTCCCCTGTGCGCCAGACACCTGTTGGCAGCCTAAACATCTGTTTCTGAATCCCACTGGCTCATAGCAGCACTGAGAAGGTTGCAACGCACCTCCAAGCTCGCCAGGGCTATGGTGCATGCACCTTCAGCTCCATCACTTTGGTGGCTCTGCAGAATGCACTGCTGAGGTTTGGACACTTGATTTCCCTCAGGAATCCCCTCTGTACTTATAGCCCACTTTCTTCCTTCTCTCTGGACTTCAATTTATCCCATTACCAAACAGAGTTCAATAACCCTTGAAATGCTTGCTTCATCTTCAAAAAATCCCCAGACTAACCTGAGCCTCTGGTAAGCAGGAGCAGAGCTTCATCTATAGAAAAACCTGTCCAGCCCCACTCACAGGTGAGTGCCATGGAGCCTTTATGAAGTCACTCCCAGCGCTGACTTTCCTATGGCCTAGAGGATTCATAGAGTGCCAGGCATGCCTGTGACATCAGAATTCCTTTCCTACAGAAGAACTGCATTTAAAATGTGGAAGTTAGTGATGCCATCACCATGCCATGATGCTGAGAGGATGCGGGTCAGGCAAAAATCCAAAGAGCAGAGAAGGGTTTGCTCCACGCTTTACATCTGCACGTGGGAACACAGGGAACTCTCAGGCCACCTCCAGGCTGGATGCAGGCAGCACATCCTCCAGGAATAGCTTTGTGCTTCTTCCCAAAAGGAACGTCACAAAGGAGATTTCAACATGAGAGATCTGCTGTGCCACATCCCTTTGGGAGAACTCGCCTGTGAGCACAACCGGTCTGTGAACTGAGTGACATTCTGGTGCATGGTGCAAATGTACACAAAGTACCTTTGGTCTCCTTGGTTTCCTCCTCCAGGTACCTGTGGTAGAGATTCCTGGATAGGGCATTCATGGCCTTCGGGGCCTGATGCAGGATCTTGTACTTGCCCTGCAGGGCCCTGTTCAGCTCCTGGACCACGGCATTGATCTGCTCGTACGTTAGGCGGCCTTTCATATACCTAAAATCAAAACGCAATCAGTCAGTAAGCAGAGCAACCTGCTCTGTGATTTGTCTGCCATCAGCCTTAACAGACGGTGCTATTCCAAGTGAGAGGTGGTTTCTGCTGCTTTGTGTTTGTTAACGTAGCAGTTGCTTTTGTTCATTTCTCACCTGCAGGAAAGAACAGCCGCCATCAATCCTACCCCAGAAAGGAGAGCATCAGCAAGCCAAAAAGAAGTAAAAATGCTCAGTGCTCAGGCTGTCAGGAGCACTGCAACATGGAATACAAGCTGCATTTATAGCACAACACAAAGCACAAATGTACAAAAATCAACCAACTTTGCAGGAGACAGCAAAAGCCAGAGCTGAAATGACAAGTTTCTGTCTAAGAGTGCAGTTTGGTTCAGGTTCTAATCCTCTAATCCTTTTGTTTGTTTTTCATCTTGCAGGTATTCCTTTGTTTCTGAAGGAATGCCACTTCTGTTTTGGTTTCTGTAGCCCATTTCTTAAAACAGGTTCCAAAGTAACTCAGCCTGCTGATGGCTTCCTGTCAGCACAGGAAGCACAGAACACAGCAACGATGTGGAAATACAGAACATGGAATATTTGCATGAAGGCTATTCAGTATGTATAGCTGTGAAGGCACTCGTGGAAAAGGAACCAAGCTGCAGAGCTGCCATGCGTGCATCCTTTAGATCTAAAATAAGTCTAACATCCCATTCGCTCCACAAAAATGTTCAGAACTCACTTGTCTTTTTAAATAAGCAAGTCAGTTTTGCTGGTTTTTTTAAGCCCTTTCCAAAGCACGATGTGATTTCTCACTGGAATGAAAACCAAAGCTCAGGGCTCTGTTCTTCAAAGAAAGTCTAACACGGATCTACTGTTCAAAGACAGCTGGGAAAGAGACAAACCCAATGGAAGCCCCCTGCTATCTACCCTGCACTCAGGAGAACAGAAACATTCATCCCCACATTCTTCTGAGAATTATAACGAGTGCACATTCTAACAATATCTCAAGCAGTGAGAATTTTGAGAAAGAATCAAGCATTTCCATTTGCCTCAGATCCAACGTTAACTGAGACAGCCACTGTGTGATTTCTTCCTCACAAAGTGGCTGTCTGGAACAGATCTGAAGGCTGAGATCATTGGCAAGCTTCCTCCTGTGCAAGAGCATTCCAATGGATGGAGACGCACACTGTTGCGGTGCAGATGTGGAGCACCTTTGTTAAACATCTGCTGCAGAGCCCAGGACACCTGGATGCATGCATCCACAGGTGCAGTGCACAGCTGTGCTTTCCCAAGGGCTCAGCACAGGGCCTGGGACCAGGGCTGCAGGACATGCAGCAGCTCCCTGTGGTACTGCTGCCAGATGTAGAGATCCCACGTCAGAAAGCTGGGATCTGAGCTAATCCTGATCCTCCTGGGAGATCCTGGCAGCTGCTGGGAGAGAGGTGGGGGTCGCAAACACTGCCTGCTCAGGTCTGACCCAACAACACAGGAAGGTGCATTTGGTGGATCCCCCATCCTCGTATCACAGCACCGGCAACAGAAAGTGGCAGATGGAAATGAAGTGAGAAAGATCTCATCTTCAACCCAAATCCCTCATCAGCTCAGCAGCCAGGCACTTGCATTCCTGCACTGAGCCCTGCGGTAGAACAGACAGTGCTCACCTGGAAACGCTGACAGCTATGTCACAATGATTTGGTAGTTCCAAACTCAAAAAACTTTTGAAAAAATCCTTATTGCAACAATAGTTGTCAGCAAACATGCTGAACACAGAGTCCTGATAGCAAATCAGCCTCAGGCAGCAGCAAAATTGTCTTGTTTTTTTGCAGAAATATCTGTAACTGTCCCCAAAATCCCATTTTAGAGAAGTTGCTCCTGTATGACAGGCTCTGCACAAGGATGTTTATTCATCCTGATGGCAGAGGAAAAAAAACAAAGCAGCTTTCTGCTCCAGAAACTCAGGAGACTGCAGGGGGAGGGATGCTTTTGCATTCAGCAAGTTTGGTTTCTTTACCTAGTACAAAACAGATTGAGATAAGTGGAAAATCAATCAACATTTCCAGAAGTCAACACTCAGCTTAACAAAAGCAGCACTGATAACTATTTCTGCTCTTTGTGCAGCCACATCTTTGGGGTTAGGAGGGCTCGCTTGAAGTGCTGGATCCCAGAAGAAAGGAAGACCATGGCTAGCCAGCACCATTCTACTCAGCCAGTGAGCTTTGAGGGAAGCAGTTTGGGTTTAACTGCTCAGCTCCAATCTTCCCAACACACAGAGGAGAGAACCCCCTTAGCTCTGCTCACCCATCTCCAGGCTCACAGCACTGCCCCAGACCACTGGGAGCCATCCCTGTGTGCCACACTGCAATGCTTCCAGGTTCCAACCAGCTCTGGCAGCAGCTGTGCCGCAGAGTTCACTTCCCCAGTCTCTGCTTTCTGGCCACACTGGTATGGCTGTGGTGAAGTAGAGCCTCGCCTACTTACGTGGGAACATTTTTAAATTCCTCTGCAGTTATTAAGGACACTTCTTTAATGGCCCTGGGCTTCTTGGTGGATTGCTTTGCTTGCTTAGGTTCTGGCACTTTAGTTGGTTCCTCACTTTTCACAGCTGGTGCAGTGATGCTGCAAAACGAAGGAACAATTGGTGCATGAATAGCAGACAAGCAGGAAGGAGAACACCAAGCTGTTATCCAGCCTTCTTACTCAGCCATGAGCTCCCACCCATCAGGATCTCTCCCGAAAGAGAAATCAGCAAAGCCCACTGCCTCTCTAACGGCTTGCTTCAGGGTGACTGCACCTCAGCTCTCCGTTGTTGTGCTGGAGGAGCTGCAGAGGTGAGCTGCATGCAGCCTCCTCATCACAGGAGGACAGCAGGGGATGCATCTGCCCAAACTCAGACCTAAGCACAAGGACTCACTGGGCTGGGAGCTGCAGCAGAAGCGATGAAAGCACCCCTGAAGCAGTGTCCCTCCCCCTGTGCAGCTCTGCGGTGCAGAGGGCAGTGAGTGCCACCTGCTGGGCTCCCAGACCATCTGGGACATGACATGGTGACAAGTGCAGCTCTGCCCTGTGCCAGAGCACATCTCCAGACTTTGCTATTGTGCATTCTGACCTCGTGGAGCAGGAAAGCACAGAAGCACAGCCCATGTTCACAGCTTAGGTCTGGGGCAATGAGCTCTCCATACACACCTGAATGCACAGCACCTGGAGACACGTGAGGTCATGATATTTCAGGGAGATCCCTCAGGTAAAAGGACACCCAACAGGAGCTACAGCTGGGAATTGTTGGACTCATCTGTGTGGTACCACCCCTGAGAGCTGAAGGCCCATCTCCCACTGCTTACTGTGCTGCATGGCTCATGGTGTCCAGCCATGGGCACGCAGCTCCCCAGGCACTGGGGGCTGGAAGGAAGAGAACTGGAGAACATAGGTGGAGGAGGGTTTGGGGAAGAGGGCTGAATCCCCATTGACACCAACAGAAGTGGATGCTGAGCAATTATGGCATGCCCTGCTCTCACCTGATCCTCTGCTGAACACAGGGAGCACTGAGAAGTGACAGCGTGGGGACAAAGGGTGCTCAGACAGATGGCATTAACTGTTGCATTCCTCAGGGAAAAGACAAGCTAAGACGCTAGCAGAATAGAGCACAATCTATAGAAAATGATTAGAAAAACTTGCCAGTTTTCCATGTGGTTCTGTATAGACAGGGAAGGGCCAGCTAGAGCTGTACTGCAATGGTAAAGCTGCATTGCAATGAACTTCCAATGAAGTTACAAAAACCCACACACAACTGGAAGAGAAACCAACATCCCAAGAAGCTGTTTTGATACCAAAGGTGACACAATCACTAACCAAGCCCTGTGTCTGCATCTATACAACTCCCAGGAACTGACATTATCTTCAGACTAAGGTTTCCTCTCAGATAAAGAGCTCCAGGAGGAAGGCAGAGCTCCACGAACAATTTCTGAAGCATTTCCATTCCTTCGCACGCACACATAGAACAATTCTGAGACATCTGAATTGCAAACTGGAAATTGGAAAGGAAGGAGAGATCTGCAGACACACGTAGGGAGACCGCTCCCTGAGGCAATGCTGATGATACACTGAAGCCCTGGCACTGTGCAGGCTTTGTGCAGGCATCGTGTGGGCTCCCACGTACCTGCTCTGGGGCGTGGGCAGGTGCAGGGGGATGTTATCGCGCAGGTGCTGTGCTGCCCTCTGATCTCTCTCAGCAGACTTCTGGAGCTCCTGAAATTATGTTAGAAAGCATCAGAAATCTGAAATACTAAGTGTCATGCAAGGAAAATTCTTATCAGGATGATTCTTATCAGGATGATGTGAAGTCAACTCTTCACTTGGTTAAGCGGTGCTCTTTGCTCTCTCCCATCTCATACCTTTACCCCCTCATTTCTGCTGCTCAACAAACACCAGGAAGCTGCTCCACATCCTGGTTTTACAAGTGTTGTATAATGTCGTAGGGAATGCCTTCTTTGTGCATTCTGAGCCTCTCACTATGCCTGCACTGTTACCAATGGCTTCTGTGGAGGTACTGTGGGCAGAATCATGTTCTCATCTGGGAAAAAGATTTTGGTCAAGAGGAAAAGCCATGGCCTGGTAGGAAAGCATCTTCTGTTTCTCTTAAGGCCTCTGAAACACCACCTAAGGAACAGGAACAGCAGGAGGAATGTTTCCTCGAAGAGAGAAAAGAAAGGTGTGATGAAGGAGCATCTCCAAATTCTGTGCACATAAAACCAACGCCTGATCCCTGTTGTGCATTGCACTGCAAGAATTCCCTCTCCTCAAGGCTTCAGCCACCACGTAACTACAACAAGACTTGACTCCATGTGCCATGGCCTCACAGGGCTAGATCCTGACACCACTGCCATCATCAAGACACTGTCACTCAGGAGCAGCCTCCTGCACCCAAATATCACTCTGGATCTTTCAGTCCTTGAAGAACAGAAAAAACATTACTTTGAGCAGATTCTTCAGTTTCTCTTGCTGCTGAACTTCTGCTTCCATTTTGCTCAGCAGATCGTGCAGGAGGACCATCTCGTGCCCTATTTTGCCCAGCATGGATTTGAAGGATGGCTCCTGACCTGCCAAAGAGAGAGCGGTAAGCCAAACACCTCCAGCACAAACCCAAGCTCTATGTCCCTCCTCTGAGCGAGCAGGAATTCTCTGCTACCTCCACTCTCCTCACCCAGATGTGCCCCCATGTCCCATTACTTCTCACAGTGGCTCTGCTCTCCATGTTCCATTGGATTTCATGTCCCCTCACACCCTGTGTCCCATCAGAGCACTCCCCCCTCCTGCACGGAGGCACAAACCAAACCAAAAAATCTCAATTTCTTTTACCTATGCTCCTCAGCTGCAGGGTCTTTTTGATCGTCGATATCTTCATGTTGATGTGGAAGGACAAATCCTCCAGGTCTGCAGATGCCATTGTCCTCCACTGTCACACTGAGGGGAAAGAAAAAACAGTACTTAAAATAAATAAATACAAACAGACCTACATGGCCAACACTGAGCACACACAGAGTTTTAAAAAGAACCAAGGGGAACTTCCATAGGGCAGAATATCATAGAACCACAGAGTGGTTGGGTTGGAAGGGTCCTTAAAGGTCACAGAAGCATAGAATGATAGAATGGTTGGGTTGGAAAGCTCCTTGAAGGTCACAGCACCACGCAGTCCCAGCACGGTCGGGTCGGAGGGACCCCCCAGCACCCACTCCCAGCCCCGACCCCAGCCCCTGCCCGCGCAGTGCCGCCCCGCAGCCGCCCCCTGGCGCTCGGCAGAGAGCAGAGCCGTGGATCCGCAGCTGCTGTGCTTTTGCTGTGCTTTTGCTGAGTTTCGGGGCTGCCCCTGGGAGCCGCCCGGCTGTGACGCGACGCTCGCGCAGCGCCGGGTATGCAGTTCTGAGGAAATTACGAGGACCAAACGGCCCCGATTCGAACTACGTCAGCTAAAAACACAGCGGCGCCCTGCAAGAAGGCAAAACCCTCCAGCAAAGCGCTACGGACGGGAGAAATCCGCACTCCCAGGGGCTAAAACGAGGCACGCAGCTCCTCAGCACCCCCCCCCAACGCACCTTCTCCTCAGCCGCCACCGCCCCGAGCCCGGCACACAGCAACCGCCACCCTCAGCGCCGCTTCGAACTTGCGCGCCGCAGACGGCGCATGCGCGACGCACGCGCGGGAGGTGGGAAGGCCGCTGAGGGAAGGCGGGAAGGGCGCTGAGGGGAGGGGCAGCCGCCATTTTGTGCCCGCCCCGAACGGCCGCGGCTCAGCGGCGCTGACGGAAGCGGCGCGGTTGCTACATCAAATTCTGAGCGGTATTGGAGCGACATTCGGAAGCTATGTCCTGGCTTTTGAGAGTTTTATTTGTTGTTCTTAAGCCGCGCACCGGTGGGATCCCAGCCCCAATAAATACAAACCAGTGGTAATTCATGGTTATGTACATCGGTTTTATTGGGGCACTGAATGGACAGCAAAGCTCTCAATACGAACTAAATCGCTTTGGGTGTGTACTCAGACTGGTGTGTCTGACAGAGCTGCAGTGAGCAGAATGGCAGCGTGTGGCCTTATGGGGAGAAACACGGAGTCACCATCAGATACAACATCAGATATAAAGGAAATATTGTAACTCAGAAGATTCAGAAATTCCTTTTGTGGTTATCATCGTGGAGACCGATGTGTCTGCAGACAGCTCCATCTGCTCTGCAGTCTCGCTTGGTTCAGTGACCAAACTCAATCAGTTTAGTGATTAAAATATCGTTTCTTCTGCATGTTCTGAGGATACAGGGAAGAACTGCAGAGGTACGCTTCTTTCTGGAGTCTGTGACACCACTTGGAACGTCACAAACCCATACCCACAGTGACCTCACACGATGCTGTGGTGTCACATCAGGCCTGCATTACTGCAGGGCAATAAGCACTGGAATGGCCATTTCACATTAAGAAACCCATCTGAAACTTTTCCAAATTCCTGTTTCCTGCAAATAAGGTACAACGTTTCACAAGAGGGTCATCAGCTGTCCCTTGGCGTTGGTCGTTACCAGGCTCTGGTATCATCAGGAAGCAAAAGAAGACATCTTTGGTTTGTTAAGCAAACAGCCCCGAGTGCAGGGGCTGATAGCCGCTGTCCTCCCGCCGACATGCCAGCACGCAGACACTCAGCATGCCAAAGAGCTGCAAGAGAGAGGACAACAGGGGCTGAGTTCTGCTGTGCTTCATTTCAGCCATCACACTCAGTGCTTATGTGTTAAGGAGACTTTTTCCATCATTCATATGAAAAAACACTTGGAAAATACGTCTCTGGAAAGTGATTTGGGCATATCATTTTTCAATACAATTCCAGCTCAACTTTTGCTCCTTGTTTTTTCCCCCACTTCATTTCTACATCCCCATTAATTCCCACGTGTTTTACTCCAGGAGAAACGTCTGTGAAAAGACATCTGGATCCCAGGTACCCTAGCATAGGACTCATTGCTTTGGACCTAAAAGCTCTGATGAACAATTCTAAAACTCCAGTGAAACACAGAAAAGCTGTCTTTTTTCAGAACAGCTTCTAGAGCTTCACCTTGCAGCCTGCCTAGCTCCTTGTGCTCCCTACCAAAGGACCATTTCAAATCCCCTCCTAGTTTTCCATCTCTCCCCTCCTCATCATGCAGATGAAGAGCAGAGAAGCTGGCAGAAGAGAGAACCATTTTCCAGAAGGGAAGAGAGAAACATTCACCTTGACGATAGCGAAGCCCAGGATGACAAGCATGGCGTAGCTGATGACGCTCTGCAGCCCAGACTCCAGCTGCCCCGCACAGCCCTGCCACAAAAAAAGAAAATGGAAACAAATCTATGACAGTTCAGCCAGACAGAGCTCTTCTCCCTGGCCCTTAGCAGGCAGCAGGGCTCTGAGGAGCTGTCTGACCAACCTCTGTAGACCAGAGGGCTTCCTTTCCTGTCTCCCAGACCTGATGGCGTGTTGTTCTCCTCCTGCATGGGGGGAGGCACAAGCCACGGCCCTCTGTCTCAGCTCAGGTCAGAGAGTACCACAGCTCAGCACTGGGAAGACCAGTAAGAGTCTCCATAAAAAGCACTTCATTGGGTTGTGCCCTGAATTGAAGAACTCAGTGTGCATTCTCCAGACTCAGCATGGTTATTGCTGGAGGAGTACCTCCCCTCACTCCAGGTGTGTCAGAATAGCTGCATGCCCACAGCTGGCAGCCTGGCCTGGCACAGTGCTTCTGCAGCAGCACAAACAGGACTGCCACCAGCAGCCAGAAGGTAGCAAACATCACACTGGTGGCTGAGACAGCTCGTGCTCCCTCTCCATCCCGGGCATTTGTGGGGTTAGAGGAGAAGGGAGCTGGCTAGAGGAAAGCACAAGGGGACAGAAGAGTATGGGAAGCAAACTGATGGAAAGAATTGGATGAAATCACAATAACTGCCACCTCAAGTGCTCTCCCCATTGCTCTGGCTGCTCCAGGAAGGACCAGACCCAGCAAGACATGGAAAAGAGGAGCCATGTCCTCATGCTCACCAGCGCATTGAGCTCCTGGGGCTGGGCCAGGCGCCCCGTGCAGTTCTTCGCATCCTGTCTGCAGCAGCTCAGGGGGACACTGCTGTTGCCTGTGGAGTTGAACCACGGCGTGGCCGTCCAGTCACTGTAGTTCTTCACCCCACAGCAATGCAGCTGCCAATACAAGAAGGGCACAGGGATGCGTGACGTTACAAAGACATGCATGCAGTGTTGAGTTACACCTCTCCTGGATGCGCTGGGAGAGAGCTGCTGCAGCGCAGAGCAGCAGGGAGCCACATCCTCTCCCAACTGAGCCTCCTGCCATCTCTCTGCCTCATGGTAAGGAATTCTCAGCAGCAGTTCTGCATATGCACTCCTTTGGTCTGACCCAAAGGCCTCTTGTCAGCACCTGGAAGTGCTGCAGAGTGCACTGTGCAGCGCCCTCAATTGCTTTGGAGGATTGAATGCTGAGCACTGCAGCAGAGCCACGCTCCAGGATTGTGCCCTCTTTCCTCGCTCCCAGCCCACACTCCTTGCTCAGTGTCCTGCTGCTCTTCCCTACATAAGAGCTTCAGGATGTCCTGACCTGTTCCTGCAGGTAATCCACCACTGCAGATTCTGGGTTCTTCCCGTCGTACTTCTCAAAGACCGACTGCATTGTGCCTTGCACGTCAGTTTTTACCTATTTAGAGAAAAAAAATCCAACAGATGTAACATGAGAGCTCAGAACTGTATCCAGTGGTGCTGCAAAGATATGGATATGTAGCACACAAACTCAGAAAAAAGTATTTAAAAAGTGATGTTTTAGGTAAGAGACAGGCAGCTGGCTGTAAGCTGCTCTGCACTGAGCTAAGGGCTGTCCTGGTCACAGCAGCAGCTCTTGAACCAGTCACAGAGCTCAGTGCTCACTGCACTCCCTGCGTTCCCAGCAGAACTGACCCATGGTGACACCCCCACCCACTCTCTCTGCAGACCTCAGGGTGCAGTGCAAGAACACTGGGTACAGTGGAGACCCTCTGTTTACCTTTTCCCTGTACACAAAGGCCAGGACAAATGCGGACACCTCTGCAATGAAGATGATCACAATGATGGCCAGGAACTGCAATCAAAGGAGAGGCCGTAAGAAGAAGTCCATTCGCCCATTTCCCACTATGTTGATTTACAGCATTTATTTCTCATCATGTGCTGTTCTCTCAATCAGAACAGCCTCCAGGCACCAATTTGGAGCAGGACCCCTCTGCAGCCCCCTGGATCCCAGAGGTGGGGCAGGAGGGCAGGCACTCACCAGCCCCAGGCCAACGCGGGACTCGCGGCAGGCAGCCCAGCAGCCCAGCAGCCCGATGGCGAACATGGCCGCGGCCACGCAGAGGATGATGATGGCTGGCAGCAGGGCATACTTGTCCTGCAGGAAGCTGCCATAGCTGCGGTAGGTGTTTAGGACATATCCCCCCACGTAGCTGAGGCCAGCAGCAGCAGCCTGGAACAAAGGGAATGAGGTTAGTGGCAGTGGTTAGTAGCATTTCTCTTTAGAATGAAGACAATATGCAACATCCAGAAAAAGTGTGGACATCCAGAATTTTCTGCCCATCCCAACCTGAATCCAGAGGAGACAGAGGACAGGTCACCTCCATCCCACCCACACTGCAGCCAGAGCAATCCAGTTTTAAGATGTTCACTGCAGGGTCGGTTATTTTGAGAAAAGCCCATCCTTTCCACTCTCACACCACCATTAACCATTGACCATTGACTGGCACAGCTGTTCCCAGTGCCAGCAAAGCACAACCCTTCCTCTTCCTGCATCAGCACAGGATAAAAACAATTCCCTCCAGAGTGACCCTAGCCCTTTCCAACCCTATACCCAAGACTGCAGTGCAGCCTGCCCTGCTCATGTCCTGGGGCCAGGAAAGCAGCCTGCTTGCTCCCAGCTGGGCATCACCACATGGTTTGCAAGCAGCTCAGTGCTTCCCCTGCTCATGTCCATTTCAAGGACACTGGCCACTTCACTGTGGCACTGGGGCGTGCTCCTTCTTTCCCCATGTTTAGCTCCTTCCCTCCAGGCAGCTCTGCTGCTGCACTTCAGTGCCCTTGCGGGGCAGGACACCCCACAGCAGCTCAGCCCACCCCACCCCACATTCCTGGACATTGCCTGGTCCTTCAGGTCACCAGCAGCACCTCCAGATCCCCAGCAGCAGCTGCAGCAGGGGATGGACACAGTGCCAACTGCACTATGGTGCCCTTCATCCCACAAGATCCAGCTCTCTTCTTCTGGGCCCTTTTTCGGGGCACAGGGAGCGGATAAGAACATTCCTGGTGTGCCCCTCTCACCCTGTGTCACTGCTGAGAGAGCAAGCTCCCCCCCTCCTCCTGCAGAGCTGTGTTTGCAGTGGGGTGGGAGGGGTCCCCCTGACAGAGGGGCTGGGGACACTGCTCCTCCCCCCGCCCTGCAGGGGCCAGGCACATCCATACTCAGGCCTGGAGAGAGGGGTTCTGTGCAGCTGCAGCACTGGGCACGGGCAGACACGGAGGGGAGCGGTGCCCACTGGTGACATCCACCCCCATGCAGAAACAGGGACAGCCAGGATGTGCCCTGTATAGCCATTATTCCTCATGTTTTCTGTGACTGCTGAGCCAGGAGTGACGCTGCAGGTACAGCTCCCATCCTGTGGTACAAGGTAGGGTGCACATGGCAGCAGCCATGATTCTGGCAGGTAAGGAGGCACAGGCACGCAGCATGGGCACGGCAAACCGCACCGAACAGCACCAAGCAGCACAGCTCCACAGCGTGGCTGATGTGTAAAGTTCATGTACAAAGTGCAAAGCTAATGGCTTGCAAAACTGGAGCATTCCCAGCACTCTCTTCTGTGCAACTCCAGCCTCAGCCCTTCTGCTTCTGAGCACTGCCCAACGTCCCTCTGTGCCACCATTAATCTCTCTGGGGGTTACTTTCCAGAAAAGAACCCCCAAACATCCCAGCATGCTGCTGTGTACAGCCCAGCTCGGTCGCTGGGTTCTGGGGCTCTGGGCATCGATGACACACAGCCAGACAGGCATCTGGTACGATTTCTCATAGGCGGAAGTGGAGCTAGGTAGAAATAAAAGGTTTTGGGTAACAATCCAGCATGAAAGGCCAAGCTTTGAAAGCAGAGAAGAAAAATATTTCAGAACACAAAAGCACTGAGCTCTCCCCATTCAGCCTTCCCTGTGCTTAAGGGACATCCAAAATGCAACAGCTGGAACTTCCCCAACACTGCAAAACCTTCAGCCCTTCCTACACCTACATGCAGCTCCCCAGAAGTACATCCATGCACCCTCAACAGAACTGGGAACCATCGCTATCCACACAGGTGTCACCCACCCTCTCCAACTCTCGAGGAGGAGATCAGCTCATGGGAGGGGCTGAGTTCATTGTAACGCTTCAAAGCTGCTTTCATTTTCATCAGTGTCTGCACAGCAGGGATGGGTCTGAGCTCCTCACCCAACGCAGCGCTTGGTGCTTGTCACTAAGATGCCTTCATCACTGGGATGCCACCTTCCCATCTATCTTAATTCCATGTGGACAGATCAGGATCTCATCCTCAGCTTTTCTCCGCTGTGCCACTTGTTTTTACCTTTTCTTCCTCAAACGAAAGCAAGGAGCAGCAGCAACAAGGCTCTGAGAAATGTGCCTTCTTTTCAGGAAAGAATATGAAAGCAAAAGGAAAAGCAACGTCTGCTTGCAGTTGTACATGCTGCAAAGCCACGAGCTGAAGGGGGGACTCTGCTTGTAATGGTTTTGTTTGGAGGCAGCAGGCAGCTTCCTGTTCTGTAGGGACAGAGTGCAGCTGAGCTCTGGGTTCCTGCAGAAGGGGACAAATGGGGAGCTTGGGGTCCTCCCAGCTGTGCCTGGGGACAGTGGCTGTCCCCAGGAGCACAGAGGAAGGGGCGAGGGCTGTCACACCTCGTATGTCACCATTCGAGCACTTCCCCTCTCCCAACCACCATCTCTAACTCTGTGGCTTCTATCTGTATAGTGAGGCATATGTTCCTGGAAGCCACTCCAGCTCTGCTTCCCCATTCTGAGCAGTTAATTTCAGATAAGCCCTGCCCGCGTGCTGCAGGAGCTCCAAAGCCATCTCACGGTGACACAGCGCCCAACCCCATGCAAAGCGCTGCTGCCAGTGCTGAGCCGGGCCCCGCAGGGCCCTGACAGCCACACCTGGCTCTGGAGGATGTCTCCATCTCCAAAAATGAATCTGTTTCTCCCAGCAGTAATCTCCAGCACAGCCTGTGCTATCCACTGCACTCTTAATTCAACCTAGGGACTACAAATTCCCATGACTGTTTGGAAGATGCGTTCCCAAAGCAACCAGCAGCAGCGTGAATGGTCTCAAACCCTTCACAAAATGATTGAGCAGTGACACACAGCAACACTATGACTGCTTGAGCTTAAGTGCACTCACACATCACCCAGAAAGCACTGTTGGGTTGCACACAGGCAGCTCTTAGGCTCTTAAGCTCAAAGGGGTTGAGCCTAGCACAGACCAAACACCTCAGGCTTTCCAGCCTGGTGCCATGCACCTCCATGCAGAGCTGACACCGGCCCCCAACACATGGGAGTCGTGTTTTTTGGGAGCTCACAGCTCCACAGAGCTCTGCAGAACCACTGGAGCAGGGTGCTGGAGGAGAAGTAGCACCTCGTGCAGCACATCCCAGTCTGTCCTTCTGGACAGCTGTATTTCTGCACTCAGAGATCCACAGCAGGAGGTACTGCTTCTGTGCAAATGGAGCGTTTGGTGACTGCTGCAATGAATGTGTTCTGAGGGAGGCAGGAGGCAGTTCCTCCCTCCCCACCCTCTCAAAACCTGAACGCCAGGTTCTGCAGCTCTCCACACACTGTTGTCATGCTGCTGCAGGCTTTCAGGCTGCAGTGCTCTTCCCACGGGGCAAAACAGAGGGCTGTGTAACCCCAAATTTGGAGGCTGTGGGCATGCACCAGGCAGGAGAAATTATTACTGACAGTCTGTGGACCTCAAAGGAGAGAAGCAGAGAGGCACTTCCAGCAGGACAGCAGGCTGCCGTGGGATGAAAGCACCCAGAGATGGCCGTGATGTGAACGCGAGGTGTGAGCTGGAGTCAGGGGATTTCCACACACACACACACAAAGTGGGTGGCAGCAGAAAAGCACTGCATGGCAAAGCCACTCTGCGAGCCCACAGACACTGTGACTACCTGGGAGGAGTCACTTGGAGAGCACATGGGGAACATGGAGCAATGGCGTTCCACGTTGGCTGCAGTCTGCCATCATGGGGCCATGGGGCACCATGGAACCCCCAGGGCCCCACTGCCGCCATCATGGGGCTGTGGGGCACCATGGAACCCCCAGGGCCCCACTGCCGCCATCATGGGGCTGTGGGGCACCATGGAACCCCCAGGGCCCCGCTGCCGCCATCATGGGGCTGTGGGCCCCTGGCTAACAGCCCCACAGCCACAGAGCCACCCCAGAATGGTTCTGTGGTTCTGTGAAAACTTCTTCTGATGCCTCTCTGTTAAGAACACCACTCCCTCACACAACACCCAGATCAGTACCACTTCTGCCCCAGAAACCCAACACGAAATGACCACTTTTTCCCCAGAAACGCCACAAGAAACATCCACTTTTTCCCTCAGAAATCCCACAAAAAAACCCACCACTTTTTCCTCAGAAACCTAACAATATCCACTTTTTTGTCATAAACTCCACAAGAAACAGCCACATTTTCCTCAGAAACAACAAACCACTTTTTCCCTCAGAAACCTAACAAGAAACAGCCACATTTTCCTCACAAACTCCACAAAAAACTTACACTTTTTCCTCAGAAACAACTTTTTTCCCCCAGAAACCCCATAAGAAACATCCACTTTCTGAGGGAAAAAAAAAAGTGGTTATTTCTTGTCGAGTTTCCACACGAAACACCCACTTTTTTCCTCAAAAACCTAACAAATATCCACTTTTTCCCCAGAAACTCCGCAAGAAACCACTTTTTTCCCTCAGGAACACAAGAAACAGCCACTTTTCCTCAGAGCCTCTCAGCCCCGCCACAGCCCCGCAACGCGCCCCCACCCCTTTGCTCCGACGCGGAGCGCGGCGGGGGGGTCCCCCGCACCGCCCCGGGAAATGGCGGCCTCTCGCCCCGTCCCGAGACCGTCTCCCCGTACCCAGAAGGCCAATCCGAGCAGCAGCAGCACGCTCTTGGACGTGATCACCCCGCAGTCCATCCTCCACCTCGGCCGGGACAGTTCTGGCGGCGGCGAGAGGCAGCGGGTGAACCCGCCCCGAGCCCGCCCTCAGCCCTCCCCGAGCCGCCGGGCACGAGGATGGTGTCAGAGAGCGCTTTGTGTGTTATTTTTAGCTATTGTTCTTCCTTCCGCACGTCACAGCGCTTAGACTCCCAAGATTTCCACGGAGAAGTGCTTCCCAGCAGTGTTCGCTTTCCTGCAGTGTTCCTCAGCCCTTCTGTTCGGGCACTGTGTCAGAGGCTTCTCAGCCACATTCGCACCGCACAGTGGGAATAGGCTGCAGCGGGGTCCTGGGGAGTCAGCAGTGAGCCCCAGCCACCGAAATGAGGAGATCTGGGGGCTGAACGCTTCTGGATGGACTATGGTTGGGTTTTGGGTGGCCAGCAGTGAGCCCCAGCCACCAAAATGGGCAAATCTGAGGGCTGAAAGGTTTTGGGATGGGGTTTTGGGTGGCCAACAGCAGGACCCAATCACCGAAATGAGATCAGAGGGGTGAAAGCTCTTGGAAAGGGCTACAGTGGCCAACAGTGAGCCCCAGCCACCAAAATGAGCAGATTTGGGGGCTGAATGCTTTTGGAATGGGCTTTTGGATGCCCAAGAGCAAGACCCAGCCACCAACATGGGCAGATCTGAGGGCTGAAAACTTTTGGAATGGGCTACAGAGAGGTCTTGGGTGGCCAACAGTAAGCCCCTACCACTGAAATGTGGAGATTTGGGGGCTGAAACCTTTTGGGATAGGCTACAGTGGGGCTCTGGATGGCCAACAGTGAGCCCTGACCACCAACATGAGCAGATTTGAGGGCTGAAAACTTTTGAAGTCTTGTGTTTTCAAACCCCAAAGGGTAAGGTGCAGGGCCACTCTTTTGTTTCACAACACCTGGCAGCTCGAGGCAGGTGCAAGCACACAGAGAATGATGCAGGATAGCAAGCTTCCCCATTAGGGAAAAATTGGCTTTCCTGGCAAAACAGTTGTTAGGGAGCTGTGGGTTTTGTAGGGGCTGTGCTCAACTGGCTCTTAAGTGGGAAATCCCAGTCTGTGCTCCCAGCCCATGGGAGTAACCCAGGCAGACCTGCTCCCAGCACGCAAAGGGATGCAGCTGGGAGCAGGGTGCACAGACACAATGGTGCTGTGCTCCACGCCCACGGGAAAGCCCTGCAGCCATGCTGCCAGCCCTGCACCCTGCTGCAGGTGTCTCCAGCCAGCTACACCTCCCAGCAAGCATCCCAGAGGGCTGCACAAGATGGTGCTGAAAGCTTTATCAGGTGACATCCATTGCTTCTTTCCCCACCAGGCCTGGTACCCGTCACAGAAGGAAATCAGATCGGAGTGAAACCACTCATCCTCAACAAATCTTCACTGCCTGTTCCTCATCTCCGTATTTTCTTCTGGCTGCTTGCAAATGATCTTCCAATTAATTGCTCCATGGCCTCTTTGATGCTGTTTTGCAGAACTGTAGTTAATTGGCTTGTAATTTCCAAGCTCTCCCTCTCCCCTGCTCTCCCTCTCCCTCTCCTCTTTGCAGTCTGCTCCCCCCCAAAAAGCCCTCTGAGACCACTGGAAAAAGTTTTAAAGTCACTGAAGATAAAGCTCATCAAACCAACTTCATCTGAGAACACAAATACGTACAGTTTCTGTGGAACCTGCCCTCTCCTCCACCCAAATTCAGCCCTCCATCAGTGCTGTCTCACGCCTGCTGCCAGATGTTGGTGACAGTTTGGTGAGCAGTGGTGCACAAAGGTCACTGTGTGTCACAACATGGGCAGAAATGAGTCCCTGTGATTGGCACATGGGGATGACACAAAGCACCTCTCATCCCATGTGATCTGATTTCCCCAAATCACTTAAAGGCTCAAATTCCTGGAAAACATTCATTTAAAAATATTGAGAAGGAAAATGTGCAGTCTGCGGCAACAGCTTCTGAGCCACACTGACATCATCTTCAATGATCATTCAGTTGGCAAAAGGTGAAGTCTCAAAACTCAAATTTATTTTCAGTTCCTCTTTAAGTATTCTAGCTGGTTACAAATAAAAAGAAAAAAAAATGAAAAAAGCAGGTTTCTCAGCAACGCATATTCACATGTTCTCATGTTTACAGTAAGGAAATCACTCCTACGTGGAGTTCTGCTGGCACCAAGGACTCTGCTTGGGCAGATTCTGCTCTTACCAGTGACACCAGGGAACACATGTGAGGCTCCAGGGCTGCCTCCAGCACAGGATTTAAACACTGCAGCACTTCATCTGCCCCTTTTTGTGCAGTATTCCCTCTCTGTAGTTGCTCTTTGCTCTCCCAAGGCTCAGAGAAAGGAGAGTACCATCCTTCCTGCTTGCCCTGGGCCTGTGGTGAAGGGAGCAGCTCTGCCCCTGCCTCCCAGCATGATGCTCAGGGTAAAGAGAGAGCGTCTGTCTGACGGTGTTGCCTTCAGAAGTGGTCAGGGAGGACTCTGATCTTTGCATTTCTGTATTTAAAGCACAACCACCAAGCACGAACTGTGCATGCAGCTCAGCCACAGCCACATCCAGATCTGTCCCATCAGCTGCCTGCTGCATGCACTCAGTGAGTCTGCAGAGCTCTTCGGCTCTCAGCATCTCAGAGCTGCTCCTGTGCTCCAGTTCAGTGCCTCTCAGCTCTCACAGGGAGCTCAGAGGTGATTAAACACTAAGAATTTCTTACTTCCAAATGATGTGCCAACAGCTTGCCTCTTGTTCCACGTGATTCCAAGGGGAGTCATGCAGCCGGGAAAGAAACAAATGCTTTAGTGAAGATAACCCTGAAGAATGCTGATAGCCAACACTACTGTTGAACATCTGCAGGGCTCTGGGCTGCAGAACTGATCCCCAGCAGAAACTCAAAGTTTGGATGAGCTGAGGTGAGATGGGAGCCAGGATGTGAGGCTGCCGTCAGCCAACCATGTGGATCTGAGCAAGCAGCAAATCCTTCAAAAAATAAAAAGATTAAAGGTACCCAAAGGATAGAAAACCCAGGACTCGTGACTTTTTTAAGCATGTGTTTTGAAGACAGCCTGAAGGTGCTGGCAGGATGCAAAGGAGCATGACCAGAGGAACCTGGGACAGTCTGAAGGGTGACCGGTCAGGAAACTCCAGGGGAATTCAAAGCAAGAGAGGAACTGCCAACTTCTGCTGTGGGCAGCCCAGCCCGGGGCGTGTGCGGGGTGAGGAGTGCTTCTGATCCTCTACAAGGAAGGAAAGTGCCGTGCTGGCCCTCAGCACCACACAAAAGGAGCAGGCAGCCGCTGCAGGAAGTGCTTTTTCTTTGATGAGGGGTGGGGATGGCTCTGGTTGACTTCAAATCCATTCATTCTTCTTCTGGAGGGAGCAATGAAAGTTCCCTTTGTACAAAGTAAAGGCGAATTGTTATCAGTTGCTATCAGCCAACGCATCGTGCTTTCCCCCAAGCGCAGAAAGCCCCGATGTCCCCGCCTGGCTTTCCCCTCTGGCACAGAACGGCGCCAGCTAAACCACCACAGCACGAACACCAGCAAATCTCGTCTGCTCAGTGCTGCACATGGCTCTGTCCCACCCTTCCCTCCCTCCCAGCCCTTCCACATTGGCACTCCTGCAGCTGAGCCACCACAGATGTGACCAAGGGGCCACACAATGCCATTGTCGGGACTTGGCTGCAGCGCTGTATCAGCGCTGATGTCTGCACAGAGAGAGGAGAGGTGAGGGAGATGTCTGAAAATCAGTTATTTGCTATTTTTGCTGTTTATGATTTCCAGACATTGTTCTACACAAGATAATTAGGACCATGTCCTTGAAGGGCCGCCATTTTGTCTAATGAAGGCGTTTGTCATCACTTCCAGATGTGCTGCTTATCTGTGACAATGATCCTTCCTAAGCACAATGCTTCTACAACGAGAGCAATGTCCTCTGAAAGGGGCTCGAGTCCAACACAGTACCAATCAGCAGAAATCAGCTGGGGACCATGTGGCCTTAGAAACTCATGCCTAAATGTGGGCAGAGTGAGAAGGGGACACTGCCCCAAATGGCCACCAAAGACCCCCACGCAAGCACAGAAGATACAAATATGTTTGTGTAACCTCATAACCTTGTAATTAATCTCATGGATATGTAACAGGTAGGTGTGCCTTATGGATTAGAGGTGCTGTGAGAACTTTGGGATTATAAATAGCATATGGCGTGCTGACTCAAGGGCGATTTGTGGAGATTCCCCACCTTGTGCCCTGCTCAGAAATAAAGCATTGTCTCCTCTCTAAACACTTGAGTTTCCCTTCAGTGTGTTTTGGTGATACAGTGTGTGTGCATACCCAGTAGAAAATGTATCTTTCCAGTGTGGTGTGTGCATATCCAGCATATCCAGCAGGAAATGTATCTTCCTAGTGCTGCCATATCTAACTGCTACAGCAGCAGAAGGTTAGCAAACACAATGAAGTCGTTCAAGTTGTGTGAAGAAGTGCTGACTTCGTCAATGTTATACACAAAGGAACAAAGACTGGTTTGTGGTGGACAGAGGGAGGCAGCAGACAGTACCCATGACAACGACACGGTGATGAAGACGATCGTAGTGAAGAAGACTGCCCAACGACCACCAAGAGACCCTCAGAGCTGCCCCACACAACATCAACGCATGCACAGGACATTAGCATATATACATTAGTTCCTGAAATAGTCTTGCATATGTATAGAATTCTAGGAAAATGTAGTGTTTATGCATATCTTTGTAGGTGTATAAGGGAGTGTGTTGTCTAAGAGTGCGCGGCACTTATGGTGGAGCTATCCCCAGTGCTGCTTGGCACTGCTAATAAAGAATACCCGCTGAGCAGTGAGAATCCTTGCTGTTGAGTTAATTTCTCGGATTCATTGGGGGATTTGGAATTGACAACAAGAGCATCCCTTTCTGTGGCTGCCTGCACCTAGCTCAGTTTGAAGTGCTTTGAAACTTTGGCCTTTGACTTCTGTGCCCTTGTTTGTATCGGAGTGCACAGCGTGGCTTTGTTCCTGTGCAGTTTCCAGGCTGTTCCTTGGCTACAGAAAGGAGAATCATCTTCAGCTGACAGAGCTCAGTGCCTCTGGCAGAGCTGAGTGCCTCCACACAGGGCCAGGAGCTGCAGGGATGTGCGCTGAGGAGCAGAACGTGCCATTGTCACTGGCATCAGGAAGTCACTGACACCAGCCTTCACCAAATGTTCACATAAAATGGACTAAAAGTCAAATGCCACCCCTAAGGTGTTATACACCTGACAGAACGCGCTAACTTTTCCACAAATAAGACTTTCCACCAGTGGTGGAGGGACTTAATCACAAAACATGAATAGTGGGACTGGAGGATACACAACCCCACTGTTTATTTCTTTTAAGTATTTCAAACAGGCTAAACGCTGCGTATTTTTATATGTTTTTGCATGAAATCCACCTGTGCTTTTATGTAAACGCATGGTGACGTCACCTCCGGCGCAGAGCGTTGCCATGGCAGCGGGGCTCGGGGACATTGCGCATGCGCAGCACCAAGCAAGGCGTCCTCCTGCCTCTCCCGTCTTAACGTCACTTCCGGCGGCGCCCGTTGCCATAGCAGCAGACGCGCGGCGGCTATGGAGGCGCAGGGGCTGCTGCGGCGGGAGGTCACCGGCCCCGTCCCACACAGCGTGGCCGTGGTGAGGGCCGGGGGGAGCCGCTCTGCTACGGGAGAGGGGCTGGGCCGTCGGTTCAACCCCAAACCCCCTAAATAACCGCTTCCAGCGCAGTCACTGCGGTGTTCTTCGCTCCACAGAGGGCCCCGCGCCGCACGGTGCCGCTGGGGGAGCACTTCGTGGCCGCCCGGCGGCGGCGGGATGCGGAGCTGCAGGAGTACGACGCGTACGTGCAGATGCACGAGCGGATCAGCCGCGTCGAGGAGTGGCACCGCCGCGCGGAGCAGAGCGCGCGGCACCGCGCGGCACTGGGGAGGGCCCGCGGCGCGGTGCTGCGGTGCCGCGCAGCGATCGACGGCCGCAGGGAGAGGTGACGGGGGGACACCTCGGCCCTGGGGGCGGCACCGGGAGCGCGTGGGGCTGTGGGAGCGGGAGTGGATTGTTGCACACTCTGATGGCGGTAGGACACAGGAATGGCTTTGAACGAAGAGAGGGGGATTTAGGTGAGGTGTGAGGGGGAAGCTCTTTTCTCAGAGGGGGGGAGGCCCTGGCACTGCCCTGAGCTGTGGTCCCATCCCTGGAGGTGCCCAGGTGCGCCCTGGGAGCTGAACTGGGGGCACCCAGCCCATGCCAGCAGTGGGGCTGGGGGCTGTGAGATACCTTCCAACCCAACAGTGCTGTGATTCTATGCTCCTGTGAACTTCAAGGACCCTGCCAACCAATCCATTCTATGGTTCTGTGATCTGCAATGACCTTTCCCACCCAACCATTCTATTGTTCTGTGATCTGCAAGGACCCTTCCAACCAATCCATTCTATGGTTCTGTGGTCTGCAAGGACCCTTCCAACCCAACCATTCCATCATTTCATGGTCCTGTGATCTTCAAGGACCCTTCCAACCCTTCCCCACAACCACGCTGTGATTCCATGGCTTGTCAGCCAACGGAGAGCAGACAGCATCTGTGAGGCTCCCATCTCCAGTGCCATTCATTGAGGTGGATGCTGGAGATACCCAAACACAGAGCTGACACCCTGCAGGTGGCACTGCCTGCCAACGCAGTGACATAGCGCAGTATTACAGCAGCTCTCATTGCTCCAGAGAGAGAGTTTAAGTAGAATAAAGAGCACAGTGATAACTGTCAGAAACTCTTATGGGTGTGGTTGAGGGTTTTGTTGCCGCCTCATTCACTTGAGGTCCTGCAGGGAGCAGCTTGCAGCACAGGCAGATGGAAAATACCAGCTTTTGTCAGAAGTCTTTCAAAAAGAATTAAGGCGAGGCACATCACTATATTTAAAAAACAAAACAAACAAAAAAAAAACACAGCAACAATAAAAATAACAGAAAAACACAAACAAACCCCACAGCAGTTGGGCTATGCTGAGCTTAGAAAGAAGTTACACAGTTTAGTTCTCAGTTACTGTCTCCATGCGGAGCTTTGCTGCTGTGAAAGTCCTGTGTTTGTGCCCAGAGGGATGTGTCTGTGCAGGACAGAAGCTGTGCCCCACTGCTAAGGGGAAGCATCATCTCTTTGTGTCCTGCAGATCTGCTTCCCAGCTGCCCAGACCCCAGCATGCCCCAATGCAGGGGTTGTTCTCTGCATCCATGATGCAGACCAGCTCTCTGCATCCCCATGCTGACCTCCCCTAGGAATATTTGCAGTGAGGAGAGTGCAGCTCAGCTCCCAGAATGCCTGCACAACCCCAGGGCTTTGGGCTTTGTCACTGTGACCACCAGCAGTGGCATCACCCAGCACTGCTGTGTGCAACATCCCCTGTGTAGTGGTGGGGGGTTCCTTGGGTGCAGCGTGGCATTGGGGTGGGGTTGGTGAGCTCTGCAGCTCCTGACTGAGGGTTCTTATTGCTGGGGTGGACAGAGAGGGGAGTGGTGATCTGCTAAAAATTGCAAATTGGCATTATTATAAGGATTCTGTGCTTTATAGAGTGACACTAAAATGACAGCGCTGGTTTGAGGGGAGATGCAGTGATACCCCATGGGTGGGTAACTGCCAGGGAGGGATCACACAGGATAATGATAGCATGAGATAAATTGATATCAAACATCATTGGAAATGGGGTTCTAAGATAAAGGGCTCACATTGTGTCAGGACAGAATGAATTGTGCCGTGGAGGGGTCTTACAGCACAATGGGAGTGATCCAGCACTCAGAGCTGGTGTTCCTTTCTGTGGTATTTGCAGGCATTGCTGGGCTCAGTACCCATTTTGCGCTGAAACAAACTAGATACCATTCAGCAGAAGGATTGCTGTGGCTTTTATTGAAGTGATGCCTTCATTGCAGGCTGCGGGACCTCCTGGAGGCAGAGGAGAGCACGTACAGTGCTGAGATGGAGACGCTGGAAGAAACCACGCTGGAGAAGCAGGCGAAGATGAGGGAGCGAGCAGTGCTGCTGAGGAAGAGGAGGGAGCAGGAGAGGCAGAAGCTGGTGGCAGAGAAACGAGACCAGCAGTTCTGGTATGGGCTCAGCAATGCCTTAGAGAGTTTGGTGAGTACGTGCAGAAAGAGGGATACAACAAGAAAGTGGCAATTCCAGCGTGTGAGCAAAACCTATCCTTAACAGTGATGAAGCGGGGCGGTGAGCCATCCTGTCTTTGCTTTTAAGTCTTCACATGCTATGGAAACATTCTTCCAAGTGTGGCACGTAGATCCTTGTCCCTCTGTGAGCATCCCCACACCTCCCTGCCACACCAGCTGCTTCTTAGTTCCTCAGTGTGTGGCTTCAGCTCAGTGTGATGCTGATGGGGTGAAGAGGGTTGACAGGAGATTCGTTTGTCCTAAATCACACCTATTGAGCTGATGTATGGAAGGTCCTTGAGAAGTGAAGGTGGCCAAGAGGACGGTGTTTGTGCTCATTGCACACTGACCAGAAAGCAGCTGCAGCTGTGTGAGTGCAGCCTGAGCTGTGCTAGGGCTGCCTGGCCTTGGCACCAAATCTGTGCTGTTCAGTTCTTGAAAATCTGTTTTTTGGAGGAGGGAGTGGAAACCATGTTCGTGTGGTGCAATGAGAACCATGTGAAGTCTCTTCCACATCTCCATGGGTTCATTCAGAAACTCTGTGTTCCCACGTGAGCCTTGTGGTGGGCTGCACAGGGAGCTGCTGCAGGTGTCTGCAGAAGAGATGTCTGCAGGAGCAGGACATGAGGCCCTGTGACACCCTGTAATCATTTGCAGGTGATTTTTTTCCAAAAGAGTGGTGCCCCATGTGCCAGCTGTGCTCTTGATGTGCTCTGTGGCAGTGCTGCTGGCATTGTGTGCCAGAGAAGAGGGGGTCTGCTGCAAAGCTGCTTTTGTCTTTCTGCAACACTGCATGCTGAGCCTAGGGGGAAGGGGTGCCACAATCGTGTCCATGAATTCTTGAGCACTTATCTCCACTATATTTATATTTAGTTATAAGTTATATGCATGCACTACTGTGTTATTATATTATTCACATGATAAAACATGCCAAAATAGAAATAGAAAAAGGATGAGCTGTCTAGTGATACAAAAATATTGTATTAATACAAAACTATTGGCATTAAAACTATTTTTTCTGCACACCCCACACTGGAAGCTCTGGTGCACGCCCACAGGACCTTGTGGGGCTGTCACAGCAACAGGTGGAGATACTCTGCTCTTTGTTTTGAAACTTGCATCACATACACATCACCTCCTCCTCCTCTGATAACATCAGAGAGAATGCTGTTATCACAGCAGCCTTATGCTGCAGCCATAACATGAATACGTAGCTGGGAAGGAGGGGGGTAGGTGCAGCTTCCATCCTCCATCCAGGCATGACTTGGATGCTAAGAGGCTTAGGAGAGCACAGTGGGGAGTGAAACAGCCATCTGGGGCAGCAGATGTTCATAGATTGCTGCAAAAGCTGCTTTCAAGGGATTATTTTGATGAAATCAAGCAATTAGAGTTATTTTATATTAAAATTCTAGCCATGCCGAACTTGGATTTAAGTTCTCTTCCCCTCTGAGAGTTCCATTACATGCAGCTTAGTTTATAATCATGAAACAGAATGACTCATTCTTCATTCTTTCACTGCAGAGAGAACTTTGAACCCATTGTGTGGAGGCACTGCAGCTCTTTCTACAGTGCAAGTCTTAATTACAGCGTGCTTTTCTCTGAGCCTTTGAGAACATGCTTCTCGTGGGTACTCATTAGTGCTGTGGTCTGTAATCACCATTAGCTTCTACCTGGGAGCGGGAAGAGTGATCCCAGCGTTAGAAATGTCAGAAAACTGCCACTGAGGGACTGACTGTGCTGGAATCAGGGCACCTCCCCAGGTGTGCTGGGGGTGGGGGCACCCTGCCTGCAGCCCGTGCCTCTCCACTTCCATTGCTGAGGCCATCAGGGAAGTAAGAGGTTCCCATCTCCTGCAAGGATGTGAAGCAGCCGTCTGTTTTCTCTAGGCTCCTTCCTTGCCCTCATCCCTTTCTTCCAAGCCTTGAGCTTGGGTTCCTAAGTGTTCCTTACTGCAGGGATGGTTTCTCCTTTAGGAGCCCAACTCCAGAGGAACCAACATTTAGTTAGAGGATGCGGTGTGTCCTGGGACTGGGGAAGGAAAGTGCTTTATCTTAAAGATTTAATGATGTGAAAGGGAACATGATGGGTTGCTGTTGTCTCCTTGGTCAGGGACAGTTGCAGGTCAGAAATACCCCCTGGATGTCAATGCCACGCAAAGGAAAGTTCCATTCTCATGGCACCGCTCTCCCTTCTGTTGTTGTGTATCATGCTCAGCACCCTCCCTACAGCCTCCACAGATGATAAAGAGAGCTGCTCAGAGCTCAGGAGCTTCCAGCTGAAATATGGGACAGAAAACAGAATATCAACAGAAGGAAATGTGGTGAGAGCTCTGCTCCTGCGTGATGTCCCAGCTCTGTGATATTTGGGCACCTCTCTTGCACAAGATGGAGGACACAGGGAGCAGCAGCCCTTCCCTCTGGCTGCATGTCATCTCTGTAGGCTGGAAGCAGTGCTACTGGGCTGCTTTGCCATGCAGTCTTATTGGCAGAGCTTTGGGAGATCATGCAAGCCTACACCACACATTGGTGTGTACCCCATGCACAGCTCAGTGAGTCAGGAGCTGCACTTCTGCAGCTGGGAGCAGGAAAACGATGGAGCTCTTCACCCAAAGCTGAGTTATCTGCTGCCACCGAGGTGTGGTGTGGCCTTCCCAGGGAGCAGGGCACATATCCCAGGGCCCCAGCTGAGCAAAGGTACGCCAGCACATCTTGTGCGGTACAGAAATCATCCTGTGGAGTCTGAGGAATGTAAAGAAAATCAGCTCAGCAAAGGCTGTGTCATGTTGGATGTAGAAACGAGGAGGATGCAGCAGCTGAGCTCAGGGGGTCACACTGGTTTCATAGCACTGTGGAGGTGTGCACCATGGCATTTGGCACCAGAACCCAGAGGTGCTGCTCTCTGTGCATGTGCACCTCAGGGGCAATAGATATCTGGGTCAGAAACATCAGCTGTGTGGTACTTAGGAAAAGCCCAACATTAGGAAGAGCCCAACATTTGGAAAAATGAAGACCTTGGAATTGAGATCTGTGCACCTCCCAGTGTGGATGTGTGTCTGTCACACCCCCCAGGGCTCCCAGATCTGCACTGCTAGCAGGTGTGCACCATTCTTCCACACTGAGTTTATGATTTTTGGTGGCCTATGCTGACCTCAGTCCTGGTTTGTTTGTAGGAATAACAGCAAAGTCTTTACATAGTTGTGTGTTCTTCGACCAAAGGTAAATATTGACCATATGCAGCTCAGCTGCAGGGAGGAAATGAATCCTGAAAGCTATGTGATTGTCTGACTTCCCATCTCCTTGGGATCTTTATTGCAACTTTTATGAACTATCCCACAAAGCTTCAAAAAAGGAATAAAATCCCAGTGGTCCTTGCCAGGCAACAAGGATAAACAGTCAGTGTGATATCAGCTTGTTTGGCTTCTAGAACCAAAACAGCCTCATACAGACACTGTGAGAAAGGCAGCTTTTTTCTCAGCTATAAACTCAGACACAGTGTAACCTCCACTTCTGCTTCCTGAGCTTCTGAGTGACAGTGAGCCCAGGCTGAGTCTGTTTGGATGGAGTGAACTGAGTGTGTGAGCAGGTGCAGTGTGTGTGTGTGTTCTGTGTTAAAAATGATGTGGGTATATAAAGAGCTCACAGCTCGTGCTCTAAGCACACACATGCATTTCTATAAAAGAATATATGCTGTGTATAAGGGCAGATATATTGTGCATGGGTATTTTGAACAAATGCAAATATAGGAGCGACTCTTCAAGTCAGTAGTGCCAAAATCTCCATTGCATCAATCCCTCTTTCTGCAGATCTGGTGCAGGATGCAGCACCCTAAGCTGCACTCCTCCATTTAGTTCCGAGCTGGGTCCCTCTGTCCATCACACACCCCAAAGCTCACTTGCTGTTCTGAGCACCTTTTGAAGTGTTGCATTTCTCTTGCATGCAGGGAGCAGTGCGATGAGCTGCGCACGCAGCGGATGAAGCAGCATCAGCAGGAGGTGTGTACAGATCGCCTGGCCCAGCTGGCGTTGCAAGAGGAGCTGTACCAGCAGCAGCAGCAGGAGGAGCACATGTTTGCAGAGCTCTGGGCAGCAGACCGCCTGGCCAAGGAGGAGAGGGAGGCAGTGAACTTGCAGAGGGCAGCGCAGCAGGGCCAGGAGCTGCGGGATGTGCTCAGCGCCCAGGTGGCACTGCACGATGCTCACAGGGAGGAGGAGAAGAGGCTGAAGGAGGAAGAAGCTCGGTGCCTGGTAATACAGCTGTGTTTAATCATCATGGGAAGCAGCAAGCAGCTGCCAGGACCTGAGGGTGGCAGCGGGCAGGGAGTGCTCTCCCCCCTGCCAGGAGCTCAGCACCAGGACCTGGGGGTGGTGGGCTCACCCCACAGCCGCACTGCCAGGCAGCTCTGGTAAGGAAGAGCAAGATGAAGGCAGGATCAAACCAGCAGGCGTGGGCCAGGGTCTCCCCCAGGCACAGCTGTGTCTGCAGAGCATACTCAAGCAAATCTTTTCTTGTAGTGACCTTTAATACACCCTTAGGAAAAAAAAAAAAAACAAAAAAAAAACCAAAAACCATTTCTACCCACCTGGCCTCTTCAGAAAAGTGCTGTGAGAGCAGAATGCTCTACAGCTGCCCTGAAGACCACTCAAGTGCTCCACCAGGGACAGCAATCTGTGGTAAAGTGGTGGAATTTCTGAAAAAATATATGATCTTGAAAGGGTCCATAAAGGAGAATTTCTGTGCTGGAAACAGGATGCAATCCCTTTTCTGCTGAAGTGCCTCTGTGTGTGATGCTTGTGTCTGCTTGTTGCAATGGCAATGGACTCTTGGGGCAGCACAGTGCCTCTTGCTGCAGATGGAGGGTTGGCAGCAAAACCTTTGGGCATCCACGAGGTGGTATTGCTCTACTGAGTAAACTGTAACAGTGAGCACTGCGGGTCCCATCCTCAGATGCTTTTATCCAACCTCACTGCCATTACCCTGAGATATGTGCCACACTGCCAGCGTCCCCAGCAGCCTGGTTCCTTCCTTCTTTCTTTACTGCTCAGAGTTTTGGGATTGAATTCTTCAGTGCCTCAGCTAATACACACAAGTTCAGGGCTGCTGTGGCATCTTCTGGAAGTGGATTGTTTTGAAGCAGATAACAGCGGCAGCTCTGGCTTTGGAACTGCAGGGGTCAGAGTGGGAACTGGGTGTGCATTTTCCTGTCCTTCCCAACCTAAAGCAGAATGATTTAAAGCCCTGGGAATTCAGCAGTGCACATCAGAACATGAGAACACAGTGACATGCTGAAATGTTTATACCTACACAACTCTGATGGATGGCAGCAACTTGAAAATCCTCTAACATTTACTCTTTTAATATCCATCTTTGCTCTGCTAATATCTATATTTGCTCTTTGGTGTTCCAATTAAGCTAATCACTTGAAGTCCTGCAATGATTTTGCAACCTGCCTGTGTTTGTGTTGCTGTAGGAAGAGCAACAGCAGCTGCTTCAACAGGAAAAGGAGAGACAACAGCTGGAGAGAGTGCAGCAGCAGAAGGCGTGCAGGGATGCGCTGCTCAGTGCAGTGCAGGACAGGAGGAGGCGGCGCAGGGAGGAACGAGAAGGAGAGCTCGCCCTCGAGATGAAGAGCTTAGAAAGTTCTCCTTGGAAGCCCCAGGAAGATCCTGAGGAGAAAATGAAAAGAAAGGTAAGAGCTGCAGGTTTCATTGTGATGCTGTGGGACAGCTCCTGTGGGCTGATTTTGTTGCTCTCAGCTGCTAAGTGCAAAATTTCACATTCAGTATTTTGCAGAGGCCATGAGACCATGGCTGAGTTTCTCACTCCTTGGATTGCAAACAAGGAATTGCCTAACTTCATGGGGAAAACAAATCCCAAGGAACATTCTGACAGAGGAGGAGCTGCATTCCTTGCTCTGCCTGGGGCATTCAGGAGCTCGAGGCATTCAGCTTTTGGTTCTGAAAAGTTCTATGAACTTTCCCTGCATACCTCATCCAATTTGACCCTGGCACAGAATTGGTGGAGGTGATATTTATTTCTTATCACATTTCTGTGATCCCAGTGCGGTGTCAGCTGTGAAAAGGACTTGCAGAAATGCTATGGCCTGGGCAGCTGAGCTGCCAGGAGGGAGGAGAGCACTGTGTCTGTTCTGCTCTTCTGCTGGGACACATCCTGCACAGCTGCTGGTGATGGGGTGGAGTGGGGCCCTGGGCTCCTGGATCCCACCTTGCCCACAAACCACTGCTTCTCTTTGCTTTTTTGAAAAGCATATCTGAAATCCTTTATCCAATGTATGTGTTGCAGCAAGAGCTGCTGCGGGAGCAGCATGCCTACCTGGCACACCGGGCGCAGCAGCTGCAGGAGGACAGGCAGCAGGAGAGGGACATGGAGGGGCTCCGTGCCGAGGAGATGGCCAAGGTGTGGGCCAAGAGGGCCGAGCAGATGCGATTGGAGAAGGAAGCCAGGGAACAGCTGCTGAGAGACGTCCTGGACACGAGGCAGCTGCAGGTGGAGGAGAAGTGTAAGTGATGGGGTTATCTGTGCTCTGTGAGGCTGTGAGATTTGTCAGAGGGAATGCAGCACTGCTTTTGGGAGAGCTATGTGGGCCAGTGTGGCTGTAGGGTGAGTGGGCAGCAGCACTGCTCTCTGAATCTCCTCCTGAAGCTGTACTCCTTCCATGACATACTCCTTTCCCACTGCTCTCACCACCACAGAGCCTGGTAAAGGAAGGACAGCAAGACAAGCAATCATTGTTCCTTACATTATCACTATTTTGAAGTTCTCAGTGTGAAATCTTTGCTGCTCTGTGTGGACACAAACTGAGAACACACTTCCCATGGGTTGGGTTCTCCTGCAGAAACAATAACACCCAGACTTGCTGTTCAGGTTACTTTGCATTGAGTGCAGCCTCTCAGTCCCTTCAAGCTCAGCTTCTGAAGTATTCTGTGTTTTGCAGTGCAGAGGAATGCCAAGGAGCAGGAAGAACTGGCTCAGGAGAGGAAGCTGCTGGCTGAAGCAATGGCAGAGCTCAGACGTGTAGAGGAAGAAAAATACGCAAGGTAGGGTTCACTCCATTGCAGATCAACCTTTGTGAGTTGGATCATTGTTATTTTCATGAGATTTTCTCATTCCCAGCAGCCCATCAGCCCCAAGCTGCATGTGAGTGTTCGTTGGACACATCCCCTTACACTGAGCTATCACTGGGGGTGCTGAGGTGGAAAAGTGCAGCTCAATGGCAGCGTGGCTCACTGCTCACCAGGAGCACTGTGTGCAGGTTGCTGCCAGGCTCCCCCACACCCCTCCCTTGGACACCAGCCCACAAAGATCAGGCTCCCACCCCCAGCCCCTCTGCACGGGGCTCCTTTCCCCTGGCAGCTCCACACCGTGAGATACTGTGTGCAGTACTGAGCTGCTCCTCTGGGTGTCACACAGCATCCAGCACACAGGCCTCACTGCTGACACCCATTTCCCTCCTGTACAGTGCTGCCCTGCTGCAGAGGGCACAGGGGGTGATGTGAGTGGGACAGCGCTGTGCTGTGACAGTGCTGTGCTCTGACAGATGTCCCCAGAGCATCGTGCAGTGCTGTGGCAGCAGCCCACCCCCTGCTGCTGGCACTCACAGCTCTCTGCTGCAGATAACTGGAACATAAGGTAACGGAATGGAAATGGGTGTGAGGCTGCTCAGCCTGAGCTCAGAAGGGTGAAACCCCTCATGCTTTGTCCTCACCCCACTCTGAGGGGCAGAGATGTGTTCATTACAAGGGCTGCATTTTGCTCTTTTAGTTTTGTTAAGCAGTGATTTTGCAGTCTGTGATATACAGCAGAATGCAGTCCATGCTCTGAAGAGCACAAAGAGTGGCAGTGAACTGCTAAGAGGAGCTGGAACCTTCCTTTGCTCCAAGGCTGGATGCTGACAGATTTACAAAAACATAAATGATGTGTTAGTTTAAGCCACACCTCACAAAGAAGCTCTCCACATGTCATTTCCAGGAAATTGAAGGAAACAAAGGAGTACCAGGAGCAGCTGAGGGCTCAGATTGCCCAGCAGCAGCAGGCCCGGGATGCTCAGGAGGAGGAGGAGCAGCGGGAGCGGGAGCTGGGGCTGGCTGAAGAGAGAGCATACCAGGAGAGGATACAGCACTTCCAATCAAAGCCTCATGGGGAACAGGCCAAGGTTCACCCCTTCAGGAGAATGCTCGTGTCCAGCTCTCAAGCAGAGCGCTGACTGTGCCACTTTAACTTACTCCAGATTGCCTCTAAAAGCCTTTTCTGGGGGTATCCATAAATAATTTGAGTTTGTGGGCCCCTCTGCACTGTGATGCTCAGGATATTCACTTGGCAAATACAAGAGATTTTTAAAACCTTTTTTTCTCTCTATTCGATTTTCTTTTGACAAAGCATCTGATCCACATCATTGACATCTTAATGAGCACTCTCCGTTCTCTGAGCTATTGTGACGTGAGTGACGGAGGGCATGGCTGAGAGTCTGCAAAAAGAAAAGTCTGGAGAAGAATTTCAGCAAGCTGTCATTAAAGCACCTTCCAACCTGCAAATGCTGCAACCCCTTTGTTTGCATTTATACAGAAGGTGACTCACCTCCGTTTTCCTTCTTAAACAGAAACCCCTGAATCAATCTGACTGTGTCTGGGTGGCTGAGCTAATGCTGCTCTGAGTCACTCTGACTGGGTGCTCTGTGGGGTAGCACAGCCCCACAGCTGTTTGAGGAGAGCTCTGCTTGGGTTCAGTGTAGCACTGAACTCATCCTTCTTTGCAAAGGAAAGATACTTACTTATCCTTTGGATGGCAGCTCTGCATCTCTGGACTCATCTTCTTGGTTTAAGGCAGACATGGAGCTGATAGCAGGGACCTGAAGCACCACGCATGTGAGCTGGGGGAGCTGCAGCCATCCAGGAGCACAATAAATCTTTTTTTCATACAGTAACAGCTCAGAGAGGTGCTCAGAGAGGAGAGGTGGAGCTGGAGAGGTGCCTCCAGCTAATCCCTGCTGGGGTGTGGGATTGGCACACAGCGAGTGGCAGAGCAGCTCCCAGTTGTGCCCCATGGGTCTGGATCCTGCTCCCTGGGGCTGTGGGCACTGCTGAGCGCCTCTGGGGAGCACTGTGCACTGTGCGTGCTGCAGAGGGGATGAGGAGAGGAGGAAATGCATTCTCTTGGCACTTGGTCTCGTTCTTGGGCTGCCCACACCCCCGTGTGCGCAGAAGGCACTGAGTCTGCAATTAAAGCACAAAGGGTTTATCAGCGTTACTCAGCAGCGCTGGCTGATGTCTCACAGCACTTGCTGAGCACGCGGAGGAGTCCTGGCTCTCCTCTGAGACCCCTGCTCTGCCTTTCACAGCATTCGGGCCAGAATGAAGAAATGCAGATGTATAAAGTCACGGGGGCAAGGTGGGCAGCAACGTGACCTAGAAACCTTGGGTGTTTACCTGTCTTCTTCCTCCAATGTCCCCTGAAACTCACGGGGCAAATGGGCAGACCCCAGGTCTGAAGCCAATGAGGATGAGCTGCTCTGTGCCATTGTTGGATCATAGAATCATAGAATCCTTAGAGTTGGAAGGGACCTTTAAAGGTCATCTGGTCCAACTACCCTGCAATGTACAGGGACATCTACAGCTCGATCAGGTTGCTCAGAGCTTGGTCCAGACTGACCTTGAATGTCTCCAGGGACAGGGCTTCCACCACCTCTCTGGGCAACCTGTTCCAGTGCTTCACCACCCTTACTGTAAAAACTTTTTCCTTACATCTAACCTAAATCTCTCTTTCAGTTTAAAGCCATTCCCCCTTGTCCTATCTCCACAGACTCTGCTAAAGAGTCTGTCCCCCTCTTTCTTATAGCTCCTGTTTAGATATTGAAAGGCAGCTATCAGGTCACCTCGGAGCCTTCTCTTCTCCAGGCTGAACAGCCCCAGGTCTCTCAGTCTGTCCTCGTAGGGGAGGTGTTGCATGAGGACATCATCCAGCCATGCATCCATCTGTGCATCTACCTGGCCATCCTTCCATCCACCCAGCCATCCTTCCATCCACCCAGCCATCCTTCCATCCACCCAGCCATCCTTCCATCCATCCATCCACCCATCCTTCCACCCACCCACCCATCTCTCCATCCATCTGTCCATCCTGAGGACCCATAAACATCCCACAGACGCTGATTCGGGGTCAGCTCCCAGATCTGATCAGCACTTATTGAGCTGTGACTCCTGAGCGGCAGCTACTCCTCGGGGTATGAGGATAATGAGTGGTAATGAGCAGCGGCGCTGATTAACGAGGAGTGCTGCGTGCGCTGCCCTGTTTGGGTGGGCACCAGCAGTGGGGGCTCCAGGGGGTGGGGAGAGCTGGGGGAAAAGGGAAACGGTGGGGAAATGGGAAGTGGCGGGGAGTGATGGGAATGGGGAGATGATAACAGGAAAAGGATAAACAATAGGAAAAGGATAAAGTGATAAAAATGATAGAAAAACTACACAAATTAGAAAAATGATAAATAGAAAAATGATAAGAATAGGAAAATGATAACAAATAGAAAAATGATAAAAAATAGGAAAACGATAAAAAATTAGAAAAATAATAAAAATAGAAAAATGAGTAAAAATATAAAAATGATTAAAATAGGAAATTATAAAAAATAGGAAAGTTACATAAAAATAGAAAAATAAAAAAGTAGAAAAATAATAAAAGATAACTGATAAAAAATAGATAAATGATAAAAAATAGATATATGATAAAAATAGATAAATGATAAAAATGATAACGATATAAAAAGAGAAAAATAATAAAATAGAAAAAGGATAAAAAATAGAAAAATGATAAAAATAGGGAAATGATAAAAATAGGAAAATGCTTAAAATCAGAAAAACGATAAAAATATTAAAATGATAAAAGTTGGGAAAACGACAAAAACAAAAATGATAAAAAGTAGAAAAATGATAAGAACAGGGAAAATGCAAAAGAAAAACCAAACGCTAAAAAACTGAAAAACGATAAAAAGAAGAAAAATGATTAAAAACACAGGAAAACGATGAGAAATTACCAAAGTCTGAGAAATCAGCAGGACGACGCGGCGCAACCACCGCGCTCGGCGCAAGCCCCGCACCGCCCCATACCTGAGCGGGGCGCGGCGGGGGCGGTGCTTCCTCCCCCCTCCCCTTCTCCTCCTCCTCCTCCTCCTTCTCCAACCCCCCCCGC